>JAQGBR010000014.1:0-28558 GCA_034698525.1 Achipteria nitens | reverse complement strand
TTATAATATATGATCATCAGGTATATAGTGATTCTTGACTTTGATCCTTGCAAAAGCTTTGATATATTTGAGTTATTTTAAATTTATTTTATGAAAGGAGAAACTGAAAAAATAAGTGAATTTTGATTAATATTTTCACAAAATTAGAGTCATTCTATTAAATTTATAAACATGCAACTCACTTATTTTTCTAGTTGTCCATGCCTAATTTAATTGACTCAAATAAAAGGAAGAATTGTTTCTATTATTTGTTAAGCACATCATCTGATTAATTTCAGTAAATTTAAAAAAATATGCCTGATCATCATTGAGCACTTAAAATACAATTACATTATTCTAATACCAATTATTTGGACATTAATTGGATTTTATTCAATTCAAAGCGTTCGCCATTTGTTGGTTTCCTTTACAATTCTTTAACCTAATATTTTGGGTTTTCAATCATTTGCGAAAAAATAATTCAAAGACTCATTATTATGTATATATCGGCACTTATTTTCTGTGCCACTGGCTTTCAACAGGTCTGTGACTATTGATAAAAAAATCAATAATTGACTCAACTTTATTCCATATGTTTTAGCTCACAGTTTCATAAATCCCATCATATATTGCGTTATGTCTAACAACTTTAAAGTGAGTAAAATCACTTTTTTTGATATTTTTCTAAAATATTAAGACATTTTTTATTCGTTGTATTAACCAAAATATTTAACGAAATCTCTTTTAAATTTTGTAATAAATTCTAAGACTTTTAAGAATTCTATGATAAGTATACGGAATTATATTGAATATTTTTGGCACAATACAAAAGTACAGACAGAGATTTAAGATGTATTGTGATCACATTTAATTGATGATTTACAGCAGCAAATAATTACAGATAATTGGATCACTCTATTATATTTTGTATTAATAATTTTGATTACAATTGAAATTTTGAATTTGTTTGGCTATTCAATGATTTTTACTAATTTAAAGGGGTTGTGGGTCTCGTTATATCTAGTAATTTTAATAGGGATATACTCGTTGATTTAACTTATGATGTTGCTTAGATTCGTCATGATTAAAGCTAGAATCCACTGAACATTCAAATGGATTTTTTTGAATGTTCCCAACTTATGGCAAAACTTATGTTAAGACCCAATTTGGCGATTTAAATGTCGGACAAAAAGAATTTTATTGTTTGACATTTGCATTATATTGGATTCATAGGCAAATCGTATTAGTAAAGGGTTTCAATTTAGTGGAATCTAAGTTAAAATAAATTCAAATAAACTAACAAGCACTTTTAACAACTGACATGACATAACAAACATAATTAAAATGACTATTTGTTTCATTTGTCCATTTGGTTGCGTTGTGTAATGTTTATGAATTTCGTTTGCATTTTCATAAACAGTACACAATTTCGACAGTATTTAGGATCAAATCTTAGTATGAGAATTGCATATGACTTTTCAAAAACACTGGTTATTAGTAAATACCTGTTATAAGTCAATGGTATTTAATAGTGAAAACACTAACAGGTGTTCTCTTTTTTAAAACACTCCGATATAAGTGAATAACTTTCTATAAACCTTGAATTTACTTATAAAAGAAATGTTGTGTATTTAGACAGTTATCTTAAATATTCTGAGCAGATTTTTTTTATTAATTTCCGTTTGAATATTCAATCATTTTTTATATCCTTATATTTGAGAGTTTTATTTAATTTTGTTCGTATTTTCATTAGTGGAGTGTTGTCCGCAACATTTTGGATCGTAAATTAAATCAAAGAACTGCTATAAGAAGGCACACCACATCTTTGAGAATACTCGAAACCAATACCGAGACATTTATTTAATACTGAAAATCAACTCTATTTTTATCAAATAAAGAATAAATACATCGAAACTCGTATAATAATTCCTTATAACTCAATGTCGAGTGCTTAAGATTTGATCATGTACAAATCATTACAACTCATTAGAAATCAATGATTACTTTTGCCATAAAATCTTGAAAACGTTCAAAACTTCGTACAACAAAGAGCTTCGTTATTACCAACAATTTCTGCTCAAATAAATTTATTTGACTTTTATCCCAAAAAAATAGATATATATCTCAATAGAAATATATATCAATTATAAAGTAGTCTCCAGTATTCCGAAAGTTTTTAACTAGCAAAACTAGACTGAAGATAAAATCCAAAAGACTCCTACTTTTTATGTTAAGGACTTATATTCTGAAATAATGTCTACTGAATGGCTTCTGAATAGAAAGCTATTTATTTGTTTCAATAGATATATAATAATATAGTTATTCGTGTTCATTTATTTATAGATAAAGATATATATTCTCTTCTCTTATTTATTGCAACAAAACACAAAATTCTTGTTGTCTTTATCTCAACAATTTTTACTAATTGTAAGTCCAATATATTTATAACTTTATATACCATTTATAGATCTTATGGTTTTAATATGCTTTTCATTAAAAACTCCATTAATTATTCATAAGTTATTAATAATTTGACAAATAATTAAAAGTCATTTTTTGAATAATTGAAAACTTTTTTGTATTTTTGAATATTTTCTTCTATAGAAGTTAGTTCTAGACATAAATTAATTAAAAATAAATTGATGTCTTCACGAAAATTATATTTTATTTTCAAATATAAAAATTACAGTGAAAGGCATTAACAAGAATGTACACTACCTAAATAAAAACCATGTTCAACTTATTACAAATTAGGAATTATTTTTCTTCAATAAGGCTGAAAAAGTCGAAGTGTTGAAACTTTTCAAGCTTATTTAAAAAATTAACCACTTATTTCTAACGAGTTTAACATGGTATTTATTTAAGGACTGTACCATGTGATTTTGTTAATATTATTGGTCAGAAATTTAAAGTAATCAATGCTATTGGAACTTAAAATTGACTAATGCTAATACTATATTAATATCATTGATGCTTTATAATAATTCTTATATTATTATTATCGGTCTTTGATTGTATCCATTGTCAGTTAACATTAACTTATTAGTCGTATTTGGTTCTAATAAAACTTTTATGAATTCAGTTTATATTCAATTAATGTTGAAAAATGATCTTTACTTAAAGGTAAATATACAGAGAATTCCCGTTATAACGAAGCTGTCGGTGCGGTCAAACTGACTCGCTATAACCGAAACTCGTTATAAATGGCTATCAAATGGCCTATTCTTTGATTCCCGTTCCTAAGATCTAACTCGTTATAAGCGGCGACTCGTTATATCCGGCACCGATATAACGGGAATTCTCTGTAGTTTATTTTCATTCAATTGAAATAAAAATGATATTGACTTGCTTGATTCTCAATTCATTTTGATTACTTTTCATTTCAAACTAAACTGTCAGGTTTTATGCTGTGCTACTCTGATAATAAAAATAGCAGATCTAGAGTTTAAAATTATTATAAGAAACTAATTCTCAGAATATATTCTTTAAACTCATAATAATTGAGACGTTATTTATGTTGAGAACTCAATACACGTGTGTTTAGTGTAAAAGATGTCAATTCCGACGTTCATAGAGATCACCGAATCGGAACAGGTCTGTAGTCCTCTCTTCTGGTCTCTACTCACCAATTAATCTTATTTTCAGTGCGAAGAACTGCGAGAGTATTTGGTGTCTTTGGGGGCGAATATCTGCCAAACAAAAAGCGATTCTTTCGTCGAAGAACTAAAACAATTGATTTCCTCTTCCGATGTGGTTCTTAAGGATAATCTCAAAGAGGCTGACATCGAGTCTGTTCTCAATTCGATAGTCTCTCTTCTGATTCTATCTGTTCCCCAATCAGAAGAAGCAAATCAATTAATTAACGCTTTTTGCGAACAACTCTTGAAAGCAAAGACTCCCAAAATGGCGTTAATCGCTTCCAGAGTGTGAGACAATTGACTGTTTATTCCAACAATTAATTTGTCTTAATTTCAGTCTAAAGAATCTGTTCGGAGGACTGTCAGAGATGAGAGATCTTCGGTTTACAGTTTACTACACTTTAATCCGTTTGTCGTCAATAACTCTTCAGATTAGTCTCGTATTCGAAGATCTCTCTAAACTGAAGACTTGGTTCCCGCAGAAGACAATCGGAACGGAGAGATTGCAGTCATTGTTAAGACTTCTTCACGAAATACTGATCCAACAAAAGCACTCAGAATTGGCCTCAAAAGTGATGATAGAGTTGTTGTCGACTTATACCGAAGAGAACGCTTCTCAGGCCAGAGATGACGCCCATAAGTGTATTGTCTCGTGTCTTATGGATCAGAACACGTTTCTTATGGACCACTTATTGGCTCTAAAACCGGTGAAGTTCTTGGAAGGAGAACCCATTCACGACTTGTTAACCATTTTTGTGGCCGAAAAACTGACCGCTTATATCAAGTTCTATAACGCACACAAAGATTTCGTCGAATCGCTGGGTATTCATCTGATTGTCTTTAAATCTTTATCTGATTTTTGCTCTTCAGGTCTGTCACACGAACAGAATCTCCAGAAAATGCGTTTATTGACTTTCATGCAAATGGCGGAGAATCGCAAAGAGATCCCATTCGATGCCATTCAAGCAGATCTTCAACTCAATGCCGATCAGGTCGAGGCATTCGTCATCGACGGTCAGTCACTTACCTCTTATCTATTAGATCTAATTCCTGTTTTATAGTTCTGCGAACAAAACTGGTTAAGGCAAAAGTGGATCAGCTCCAGAAGAGAGTTCTGGTCTCATCAACAATGCACCGCACATTTGGTAGACCTCAATGGCAACAATTAAGAGACACTCTGAGTAAATGGGCTCAAAATCTGGGTCAGGTTCAACACACTATTCAAGCGGCCGTTCATTCGTCTGTTAATTAAATAAAAGTTTTTTTAAAGATTTTTATTCAAATTTTTTGTAAAATTGTGGCCCAATTCCCAGAATCGTAATATATGTCTAAAATCTTAATATTCTTCAAACAATCCAAAAGTGTTTTGAGTTCTCCTTCTCTGAAGACGTGATAATAACGTAATTGTCTTTCATTCTTATCGGCTGTCGATGTCTTCCACGGAACCAATAATTCCTGACTTTGAAATTGAGTTCCGTTTTGATGAACACATAAATTGAATTCGTTTTGATCTTCAAATTGATTATCAAATGTTTGCCTTTTCTTCAGATACTGACTGTCTGTTCCGTTCTTATTCTGTTCAAAAGCCCAAACATAAACCAAAGCTTTTCCATTAATTGTCAACAAATCTATTATCGATTGAAACGCTTTTACTCTTCTTTGATGTGAAGACAAATGATGTAAAACTGCGATAGAAATACAGGCATCGAAAGCATTGCGAACAGAGAGTTGAAGACAATCGCTTAGAAACACTTCATTTCCCTTTTGTCTGCAAATAGTCAACAACTGTTCCGATCGATCGCATCCTATCGTCAATATATTGGGATTTATATCCAAATACTTGCCATTACCACATCCCACGTCCAGAACTAGGGATCCCTTTGCGAGAGAGTTGAGAAACTCAGACACTTTAGGCCACGGCTTATAACGAGTTTCACTGAAATGTGAAGCAATAGTTTCGTAGACTTTGTGGACATACTCTGACTCTAAATTTATGGCTTTTTGTTCACTATTTTCACTCTTATTTCGGGACTGAAAATCAAAAATAAATTATTATTATTATTATTATTATTATTATTATTAAGTATTAACTCACATCACAATATCGATCGAAATTACAGTTACAGTCATTTGTCTTCACTTTTCTGAAAGTCAATGAAATTCTTGTTTTTCTATGACTTAAAGTCAATCGATTTTTATTCACTTTAGAAACCATTAGATCTGATTTCGAAGAACTAATAGAATGTCTCCACAAATATCTGCTCTCATCTCTCATCAACAGAACAGATCTCTTCGGCAAAAACACATTTGAATGTCGATTATCGTCAGGATTTCTGAATTGCATCACAACATCTGATCCAATACTCACACAAATTATACAATTCTCACAAATTGAATGCGTGTCCGTATGAGAGGGTATTCCGTGACCTTTCAATCAAAAATTACGAATTAATCTCAAAATTAAAACTAAAAAAATACCCGAAGAATAATAGTTAACAGTCAACTGATCCGGTATTTCATCGATTAGTTGTCTTTGAATTAATCTCTTTAAAAGCAAATTGTATTCTTCAGGAATGCCTTCAATTGGTTTATCACTAATTATTTTATTCGTTAAATAATTGAATTCAAACCCAAAATGTTTTACTAAACGATTCTTCATTCGAGACTTGTCTTCAATGTCTTCAAAGAAGTGTTTTGTCTGAAATCAAAGCATTCAAATAATTATGGAAATAATTATCAAATTAATCGAAACAAACCAATAATAAGAGACTATTCTCTTCCTCTTCAGTAATAAAGTCTTCAATAAGAATAAGACCATTGGGTTTCTCTTCAAACGAAAGACAATACGATTCTATTATCTGTTTATTCTGTGCTAAGACCTGATCCCAAACCGATTGTGTAATAAAAGCGACATTCAATTGTCGGTCTAATTCATGACAAATATTTTGATTTAAGAAATTTAAAGCATTTATTGCTTCAAATTCTTCATTAAATTCAATCAAAACATATGGTTTTTGAGGAATCAAAACAATATCTTTGATTTGACCATAAATTGAAAGAATATCAAAGAGCTCTTCATAAGACACTTCACATATAAGACCAGCGTTTGATATCAACAAGAATTTCGAGGATTGTCTGGACTCACATTCTTTGATATCAATGGTTTCGTGTTTGGATAGTATTGAAAGAGATTTCAATTGTTTTCTGTAAATCTTTTTCAATAAAAACTTGTTTTGATTTTTAGCCTTTGAGTTATCAGTTGAGTGATTAACACATTCTTCTTGTCTTTCAGACATTAATTAATACTTTAATTAAATTCAAAACTATTTTAAACTTAAAATTATTTAAAAAACAAAAAATGTAAACAAAAACACATGTTTTGTATTGACATTTGAAATGACTTTAAATCGAAACAATCGGTACTTTTAAAGACAATAACTCAATGGGTTATCAATGAGTAATAGATATAAATAAATGATAAGTGAATTGAGTGCTGAAGAATTTGAGACATTTGTCGTCTGAGACGTGTTTGGCGTATGGAATATAAAACTCCTCCCATTTGTTTGGTGTTATCCAATGATATGAAGTTGTTTTGAATGACGTAATGAGTGGTATCGTACGATATAAGCGGTCATACGATTAGAGCCACGCTTTGAGTCACGATTTCATCACATTTTGTATTGAATTAAAAGGAATTTCCATTTAATGGCAACCAATAGACAATGTCCGGGGGTTTGGCCACAACACCGAACACACGGGTGAGACACCAATAACTCACATATGATTTACTCGATTAAAGTGGAGAAACAACACAAACACTAACACTGACTCCAATTGTTTTAATTGTTTTCGTCTTTTTAATGACAAGTCTTTTCCGATTCTTTTCAGCCAAAATGTCTTCGAATGTTAACCACAACGACGACAATAATCAAAGGTTTGTCACAAATATCTCTAAATTTGGTTCTATTTTTTGACATTTTTTTGTATTTCATTTCCTTATAATTTGAAACAAAATATAGTTTTAATGAAAATTAATTGAAAAACAATAGAATGAAAGGACCGGTAATTGAATTGTCAGTCTTTCCTCTTAACTGTAATGTCCTTCCAATAGATTTTAAGGAAAAGTTGTCGACTTTCGATAGGATTTCAATGGGAATCTCCACACAAATTGTCGAAACATTTTTCACACTATTTTTAGACACTTTTTGAGTATTTTCTCGAAAAACATTCCTTTAGTTATGGTTTAGATTTTTATTAACATTTTTAATGTAATATTTCGTCAAAAACTCTTATTTTTCTTTTTTTCCCCCAAAAAAACATTAAGCGTTTTGTCTCTAACTTATTGTTAATTTTATTTTTATTGAATAATACATTAGTTTTCAGTGTTTTCCGCATATCTTTCCTCTAAATTTGAAGTTTATTTTCTAGTTTTTTGTCTCAAAAAAACTTTTTTCAGTCCAAAAAAAATATCTCAAAAAAAACTTTAATAAAAATCAGGCAATAATTGAGAACATATTGAGAGTGAAATCACGTTTTGTGACAAATGAGACCATCATTTGCTGATCACTGGATTTAATCGCACAGACGTTCTAAAAAAATAGTCTTATCTTTGTTTGAAAGAAAGTTTATATATATTTTTGATCATAAATTCAATGCGAAAAATAAATTACTATTAGTTTGTGAAGTGATTTGTAATTCAGAGAAAACAAGTTTTCTCTTAATTGTGAGACAAAATTTGCTCGACTTTTGAATAATAAATATCTGTTTTCTTCAATTGTTATGCAATTGAATTGAATTTTATTTGTGAATAAAAGTCTTTAAAAATAACAATTTATACGATAGCCTGAGGGCTAACCATTAGAAAAGTGAAAGACTTCTCTCTCTCTCTCTCTTCGCAGAGAAAACATGTTTTAAAAAAGAGACGAAAATTTTTAGCCAAAAACTTTTCAATTGATTTCAGCCTTGATTTTGAACATTCGGTTGGGATTTATGCATAACTGAGTGCTTTGTAACAATTGTTTTACGCTTTGGTTCACTTTATTACTGCAAAAATGATGGAAAATAAGTAAATATTTATTTTGTTTTCTTTTTGAGAATTTCTTTTGGAAAAAAGTAAAGCATTTAATGATTTCCGAGAATTCCTTTTCTGAGTTTTTTTTGTAAATCAAGTTTTGAGTCAACGAAATGACTTTGAAATCAAAGTGTGTTATCGATTAAAAGAGAGTGAATCCGTCCCCTCTGAAAACCCTGTGCTTTCCCAAAATGCAATAATCAAATGAATAAAAGTTTAATTAAAATTTTGAGATCTATTTGTTGTTTAAAATGTATTAAATGGTATCAAAAGATTTGGTCTTTAATTCAATTATTTTGACTTTTATTTTGCGTTTTAGAACTGATTTTTATAATTAATTTCCTTATATTTTATTACAAAACAAGTTTTGACACAAAAACTATTTTATTTGTTTAGTTGTGAAAACGAGAAACCGATTTTCACGATAAACGCGGCGCCCGATTGTTCCTCACCGGAGCCGGAAGAGCTCCTCGAAGAACAAGACTCTCAGCCTAACTCGTTGACCATCGAGATTATGGACAGTAAGCGTTTTCACAAACAAAGCCGACAATTACGCCAATCCATGTCTGGAATACATTTATCACTACAAGACAGAGATCGCCAGGACCTGACTCTGGCCACTCCTGAAGAGTTCATCAAACGGTTCTCTGGAACCAAAGTCATCAACAAAGTGCTGATCGCCAACAACGGAATCGCTGCAGTCAAGTGTATGCGTTCTATTAGGAGATGGAGTTATGAGATCTTCAGAAACGAGAGGGCCATCAGATTCGTGGTTATGGTCACTCCCGAAGACCTCAAAGCCAATGCCGAATACATCAAAATGGCTGACCACTACGTGCCCGTTCCCGGAGGCACTAATAACAACAACTACGCAAATGTAGAGCTCATCGTCGATATCGCCAAAAGAATGAACGTTCAGGCCGTGTGGGCCGGTTGGGGCCACGCCTCCGAGTATCCCAAACTGCCAGAACTGTTGGGAAAGGCGGGAATCGCATTCATGGGACCACCACATCAGGCCATGTGGGCTCTGGGAGACAAAATCGCATCTTCTATTGTGGCCCAAACAGCCAAAGTGCCGACTCTTCCCTGGAGTGGAAGTGGACTCATCTGTAATGACTGGAAAGAAGGAAAAAACTTCAAAATCTCTCCCGACTTATACCGAAAGGGTTGTGTCAATGATGTCAACGAAGGACTGATCGCTGCTCAGAAAATAGGCTTTCCTGTTATGATTAAGGCCAGTGAAGGAGGGGGTGGCAAAGGCATCAGGAAAAGCGAATCTCCCGACGATTTCCCTCAAATGTTCAGACAAGTCCAGAGTGAAGTCCCCGGAAGTCCTATTTTTGTCATGAAATTAGCCAAAAGTTCGCGACATCTGGAGGTAAGTCTTATCTCAAGGGTTACCACTCTTTTCTAACTCTAATTTTAGGTCCAATTATTAGCAGATCAATACGGAAACGCCATTTCCCTGTTTGGTAGAGACTGTTCCATACAAAGAAGACATCAGAAGATAATAGAAGAAGCTCCTTGCATTATAGCTGAAGACGCCACTTTCGCAGAGATGGAGAAGGCGGCCGTCCGTTTGGCCAAAATGGTGGGGTATGTGTCGACCGGAACTGTGGAATATCTGTACGATCCGATAGAAAAAGAGTTTTATTTCTTGGAACTAAATCCTCGTCTGCAAGTGGAGCACCCGTGCACTGAAATGGTGGCAGATGTCAACCTCCCCGCCTGTCAGCTCCAAATAGCTATGGGTTTGGAGTTGAGTCGAATCAAAGAGATTAGAGTTCTTTATGGCGAGAGTGCGTGGGCTGACACACAAATAGACTTCACAAAAGCCCGTTCCCGTCCGTGGGGTCACGTGATCGCCGCTCGAATCACTTCTGAGAATCCCGACGAAGGATTCAAACCTTCCTCTGGAACTGTTCAGGAATTAAACTTCAGAAGTGAGTCCAAACCCAGAGTTGACTCAAACTAAAGATTTGTCTTTTAGGCAGTAAAAACGTTTGGGGCTACTTCTCTGTGGGCGCCGCCGGAGGTCTTCACGAATTCGCAGATTCCCAATTCGGTCATTGTTTCTCTTGGGGAGAGGACAGGGAGGACGCGCGCGAAAACCTGGTTCTGGCTCTGAAGGAACTGTCGATCAGAGGAGACTTCAGAACTACTGTCGAGTATTTGATTACACTCTTAGAAACAGATGACTTCCAGAGGAATGATTTCAACACCGGATGGCTCGACAAACTGATCGCCGAAAGAGTCCAATCAGGTCTTCATTTGCTTCCGATTCCTCTTTTGCTAACCTTTTGTCTGAATATCTGAATGTTTGAGACTTTTTTCAGTTTTAATTCTCAATTCATAGTTAAGACAAGTGGTCACAAACGAAGCTTCAGTTTCCAATCTAAAGGTCTTCCCCTTTATTTCTTGGGTTTCTTTCGTTCAGATTTTGTTTTCGTTTTGAAAAATCTTTTGTTTTTCTTTAAAACTAATAATAATTTGAATCTTCAGGAAAGCCGAAGACATCTTTGGCTCTAATCTGCGGTTGTATTCATGTGGTTGACTCTCAACAGGTCAACAATTGGCAGAACTTCCAGTTATCCCTCCAAAGGGGACAAATCCTTCCTTCAAATACTCTTTCAAATACTCAAAACGTTGAACTGATTTATGAAGGCATCAAATATGTGGTGAATGTGACCAAATCGGGGAACAACAGCTATTTTCTGGTTATGAACAACACATTCAAGGAAGTGGAGATCCACCGAATGTCTGATTCGGGTCTTCTGCTGTCTGTCGACCACTCTTCGCACACGACTTACATGAAAGAAGAAGTGGACAGATATCGGGTTGTCATCGGCAACCAGACCTGTGTTTTCGACAAAGAGAACGACCCAACAATACTGAGGTCGCCCTCAACCGGGAAGTTATTGCAGTTCTTAGTAGAGGACGGAACTCATGTCTACTCAGGACAGGCCTATGCAGAGATCGAAGTCATGAAAATGGTTATGACTCTAACCACCCAAGAGTCCGGTGTTGTTCATCACGTCAAACGGTCCGGTGCTGTGCTCGAGGCAGGATCTATTCTGGCCAGACTTGACTTAGACGACCCTACCAGAGTGCACAGGGCAGAACTGTTCACTAAAGGCTTTGACGCTTTGGATGAAGAAAGTGAGACAAAAGTGTGAAAACTTTGATTTAACTCTTTATTGCTTTAGAAGGCGATGACGAGTCTTCAGGAGTGTCGTCTTCGAGCTCTGCAGTGGATAACCACAACGAAACCAAATTGAATGTAATCTTCACTCACGCAAAGACTCATTTGGAGAATGTTTTGGCCGGTTATGGATTAGCCGAACCATATTTCACTCAAAACATGAATTATTTTGTCGAACAATTCATGGCTTGTCTAAGAGATCCGCGATTACCACTCCTCGAACTACAAGACATAATCTCCTCCACTTCTGGGAGAATCCCATCTCAAGTCGAAAAATCGATTCGAAAACTAATGAATAACTATTCGAGTAATTAAAGCAAAAGTTTTATTCAGTCCTTAATTAAATTGATTTTCAGGTAATATAACAGCGATTTTGGCGGCGTTTCCCTCACAACAAATCGCTTCAGTTATCGACTCTTATGCGGCAACTCTTCAGAAGAGAGCCGATCGGGACGTCTTCTTTCTCAACACTCAGGGAATCGTACAATTGGTTCAGAGATATCGCAACGGAATTCGCGGTCGAATGAGATCTTGTGTTCAGGATTTGGTCAAACATTACATAGAAGTGGAGCAACACTTCCAATCCGGACATTACGATAAATGCGTGTCACAGCTCAGGGAGAAATACAAAGACGAAGGAATGGCTACAGTCGTTCAGAAGATATTTTCTCATTTGTCTGTCAATAAGAAGAATCAGCTGATCATAAAAGTCTGTCCAATCTATTGATATGAGATATTAATTATCTTAATTCCAGTTAATCGATCATTTGTGTGGACACGAACCCGGAATCACAGATGAATTGTCTTCTATTCTCAACGCTCTCACAATTCTGAATAAAGCAGAGAACGCGAAAGTGGCGCTCAGGGCTCGACAAGTGTTGATATCAGCACATCAGCCGCCGTTCGCTTTGAGACACAATCAAATGGAATCGATTTTCTTGTCTGCAATCGATATCTATTCGCATGAATTCGAACCCAATGTCTTGAATAAACTGATTCTCAGCGAGACTTCTATTTTCGATGTTTTGCATCAATTCTTCTATCACTCCAATGTTGTGGTCAGAAGAGCTGCTCTCGAAGTCTATGTCCGTCGCGCGTATATCTCCTACGAAATGGTTTCTCTGCAGCACTCTGTCATTGGTCCTCAAGACAGACATTCTATGGACAGTATAACCTCAAAGTCTTCTCAAAGCGCCAGTAGTAGAGACAATTCAATTCCTTGTGCCGTATATCACTTTATCCTTCCCTCATCCCATCCCTCTATTGTCAACAACAGTGTCACAAATATCTCTTCATCTCAAAGTCCTTCAATCGCTGTAATGAGTGAATCGAGTGATGAAAACCAAATCATTTCTTACAGTAATTATAGGGTTGGACTCATCGCTGCCTTTAATACTATGGAACAAATGGAAGTGAGTTCTTCATTACAGCCTTTGATTCACTTTTGTTATCGTTTTATTTGATTTTTAGGTTTATTTCGATAACTTAATTGATATTTTGAGACAATCAGAAGAAGACATAAATATTGAGAATCAATGGCAACACTCAGTGAGCGGTGATATCTCTACTTCTCCTCCAAACCGTCAAAGAAGTGGTTCATTAATGGTGGCCCGAGAAAGAGCTCAATCCATTTCATTTCAGGCCTTAATAGAAGACGTCGAACCAATTTATATAATTAATATTACCATTAAATCTGATGGTTCTGAAGACGCGGTTTTGACCAAAAAGTTTAATCAGTTCTGTCAGACCAGAAAAGCAGATCTGGAGAAGCAGTCGATCCGAAGAATGACTTTCATTGTGTGCGACAAATACCGATTTCCGCGTTATTTCACGTATAGATATCGCAACGGATATAATGAAGACTCAATTTATCGACATTTAGAGCCGGCGCTGGCCTTTCAACTGGAAATCAATCGCTTAAGGAATTATGATTTGGAGGCCATTCCCACCGCCAGTCAGAAAATGCATTTATATTTGGGAAAGGCTAAGGTCTTGGCTCCGGGACAACAGGTGACAGACTTTCGATTCTTTGTCCGAACAATTATCAGACACTCTGACCTCATAACCAAAGAGGCGTCGTATGAGTTCCTCCAAAATGAAGGTTTGCCTCAAATTGTGAAGAAAACTAATTTAAAGATTGACTTTTAGGGGAAAGGCTATTATTAGAAGCGATGGATGAGTTGGAAGTGGCGTTCACTCATCATTTGGCCCCAAAGACGGACTGCAATCATATATTCTTGAATTTCGTGCCAAAAGTGACCATGGACCCGACGAAGGTACCTTATGTACGGCCTGTCGTTCGCTTCGGTTTTGTTTTGATTTTTTTGTTTTTAATTCTCTTAAACTGAATATTGATTTCGGTTTTGGTTTTCGGGAAATAACCCAAAACTCTGTTTTTTCGGTGAATTGTTTTTGCGGTGTTTTATGGCATGACTTTTGGTATTAATGTTTGAATACAAATATTAACCCTTTTGTCAAATAGATTGCAGAAAATGTCCGAAATATGGTTATGCGTTACGGGCCTCGACTCTGGAAACTGCGAGTTCTTCAGGCAGAGATCAGAATGATTATCCGTTCCACTCCTACTTCTAAGTGCACGCCTTTCCGTCTTCTATTGGCCAACGAATCCGGTTATTATTTGGATATGCATTTGTATAAAGAAGTGTTAGACTCGGCTTCCGGTGCCATGAAGTTTGAGGCGTGGCCGGGCACTGGAAAGCCCGGTCCTCTCCATGACTTACCCATTTCTACTCCTTATATGACTAAAGATTATCTCCAATTAAAGCGTTTTCAGGTCTTTCTCTTCAATTGATTTGTTTTGGTATTAATTTGTTTGTATTTTAGGCCCAAAGCAATGGAACGACATATATCTATGACTTCCCAGACATGTTTCAGGCAGCTCTGGTCAAAATGTGGGAGGAATACCTTGAGTGCAGACCCGAACTCGAAATGCCGGCACAAGTTATGCAATGCATGGAACTGGTGATCGACCCGTCCAACCCTTCCCGAATGATTGAAATGAAAAGAGTGCACGGGGAGAATGACTGTGGAATGTGCGCCTGGAGAATGACTCTCTTCACTCCCGAATATCCCAATGGAAGGGATATTATAGTTATCGGTAATGACATCACTCATCTGTTGGGAGTCTTTGGACCGAAAGAAGATATGGTCTTCCAAAAGGCGTCCGAAAGAGCCCGAGCGATGGGTATTCCTCGAATCTATTTATCGGCCAACTCTGGAGCTCGAATTGGTTTGGCAGAGGAGGTGAAGGGTCACTTCCAGGTGGCCTGGTTTGACGACACCAATCCTGACAAAGGATTCAAATACCTTTACTTAACTCCAGAACAATACAAAAGAGTCGCCGATTCTGTCAAAACTGAACTCATTGTAGAGGACGGGGAGACCAGATATAAGATCACTGATATTATTGGACAGGGCGATGGACTGGGAGTCGAGAATCTTAAGTTTGCCGGAATGATTGCTGGAGAGTCTTCTCAGGCCTACAATGAGATCGTCACCATAACAATGGTCACGTGTCGGGCCATTGGAATCGGCTCTTATTTGGCGCGTCTCTCGCAAAGAGTGATTCAGATCGACAACTCTCATATAATACTTACCGGTGCCGGTGCTCTCAACAAACTGTTGGGTCGAGAAGTCTATACTTCTAACAATCAATTGGGTATTAATTGTCTTAAAATACTTCTTTGGATCTGATTTTTGATTGATTTTTAGGTGGGATTCAAATAATGTACGCAAACGGTGTGAGCCATACGACAGCACAGGACGATCTGGAAGGGGTCTCAACTATTCTCAAGTGGTTGTCTTATATCCCAAACCAACGATACTCTCCTTTACCAATGATTGAGTCTTTGGATCCAATCGATCGCGAAGTTGTCTTTACACCCACTTCTTCGCCATATGACCCGCGATGGATGCTTCAGGGTTTGTCACTTACCTGTCCTTTCACTCACTCTTAATCTTGTTGTTTGAATATCAGGACGAGAGAACGCTCAGGGAGTTTGGGAGGACGGCTTCTTTGATAGAGGCTCGTGGCAGGAGATAATGAGTGGTTGGGCTCTGACTGTTGTCACGGGTAGAGCGCGTTTGGGAGGAATACCTGTGGGAGTGATAGCTGTGGAGACGCGAACCATAGAACTGATAATACCTGCAGATCCGGCGAATCTCGACTCAGAGACTAAAGTGGTCTCACAGGCCGGGCAGGTGTGGTTCCCCGACTCGTCGTTTAAGACGGCTCAAGCCATTCAAGACTTCTCTCGGGAGGACTTACCACTCATTATATTCGCCAATTGGAGAGGATTTTCCGGAGGAATGAAAGATATGTACGATCAGGTCGTGAAGTTCGGCGCTTATATTGTCGACGCTCTCCACGAATACAAACAACCGATTATTGTTTATATCCCGCCCTCCGCTGAACTGAGAGGTGGTGCCTGGGCTGTGCTCGGTATGACTGTCCCCTTTTGTTTCTATTATCTAATAGTTTGTTGTCAACAGACGCCACAATAAATCCAAGACATATGAAGATGTTTGCAGATCCGGACGGAAGAGGAGGTGTCTTAGAACCGGAAGGAACGGTCGAAATCCGATTCCGACAAAAAGATCTAATAAAGACAATGCATCGCTGCGACAATGGGTGCAAACAGTTGTTGAGTGAGTCCTCATTTGATCCAATGATTGTCCGAATATTTAATAATTGATTTTCAGATAAAATAAATGAAACCAATTCTTCGGACGAAAAGAAAAGACTGGAAAAAGAACTGCACGACAGGGAGTCTGCGTTAGTGGGAATGTACCATCAGGTGGCCCTCTCCTTCGCCGACCTTCACGACACTCCAATGCGAATGTTAGAGAAGGGCTGTATCTGTGATATCGTTTCGTGGCATAAGTCGAGGAATTACTTCTATTGGCATTTAAGACGCGCTCTCTATGAGGACAGAGTCAGGAATGAGATCCAAAGTATTATTTGCAATAAGAACGACGCCGAGACCTCTTCGATGATCCGGCGCTGGTTTATCGAACAACACGGACAGCATAACGTATGTTCCCTTTCTGTGAATTTCAGCTCTGATTTGATCTCAATTATAGCAACACTTATGGGATGACGACAACAGAGCAGTCGCTGAATGGCTTTACTCTCAACTCGAGAGCAGTACTTCCACTGTCTTAGAGAATATCAGATGTATTCAAAGGGATGCCCTCACCAGACAAATACAAGGGTAACACTCAATACCTGTTCGTTCAACAGATCTAATCGTTTGAATAGTTTTTACTCAGAGTTTCCTTCGGCGACATTCGACTCTTTGGTTCAATTGATTCACTCGGGAATGACTCAACAGCAGAGGACAGACCTTTTGGCCACTTTAGTCTCATTGGAAGGACAGTCACCGAAATCACCGCAAATAACGTCTACTTCAAACGCGGACAGCACTGAAAGTGGAGACATTCCGAGCGGCGATGAAGTGTCTAAAGAAGAGATTTAATACTATTTTCTCTCTTTTATAGCAATTTATATGAAATTTTATTTTTGTCGCAAATATATTAAATTTAGGACTGAATTGCATTTTATATCAATATTTTCGCAATAATTGTTGAATTTGTTAATCGATTTGTTTTTAAGATTACATTCCAAACCATTTAATAGTAAATAAATAAATCATTTGTTTTTCAAAATTTTAAATAATTTTTAATCGATTATTGATTAGTCATTCATTTGATTTCACTCCTTTTAAAACTTAAAATCAATGACTAAACAGTTTGTGATTCACTAAAGTTTAAGAAATTTTGATTAAAAGTCAATCGTTTGACACATGTTTGGGCTTAGATTGACATTAAATTCAAGGATGACTTTCGACTCTACCCTCGACTCTATTTGACTCAGAATTGTCTATTAATTAGACTACTATTGAGACAAACTATTAATTAAAGTCCAAACACTGATAAACAAAAATTTGTTGAATAAAATATTTATTTTGAGTGACATTTCATTAATTCTATAAACAATGAGTAATAATAATAATAATATAAATAACAATATTTCGTATAAAAAGTTTTCATAATTATAATACAATTTATTTAAATATTAATTTCTGATTCAATTGTATTATATTTTAAACGATAATCCCTTTGTCTCTGTCTGTGCTCTGAACCAAAAATATAACCGATTTGTAAATCAATGCGACGACACTTCTCAGCAAATCGTTGTCGATCTCTGGCCAGTTGTTCCCATTGTCCACAACGGGCCCGACGGTGAGCGAAGTCCCAGACGTGAAGCACTCGAACCGAAGGTTTGTCTGAATTAAAGTTGACTTTTACTGCTTTGCGTTCTCCGACACAAACCCCGCAATAAAATTGATTCCACTTTTCATTCGCTCTTTTAATCGATTCGTTTATTGCAGTCATTTCTAACTCCTCTTCGCCTGACTTTGACTCAACTGATGGCGAAATTTCAGAACAAAATTTTGGACAAAAATCGATTTCATCGGATCCTATGATTCATTGGATAATTGATTATTAGATAAGTATTTAATCGAAAAGATAATCAATAATTTGAATAATATTTTTGCGGAAACTTTTAAATATTCACTCAAAACAATAGAAAAGTTGTGAGAAGACATCAAAAGTCAATACAAAGTCATTAAAGAATTTTAGAAATGATTCCAAGTTTTAGTTAATTAAGAAAAAACTCATACATTCTTATGACACAACCGTTTCACTCATATTATAAAACAATTATCTAAAACACAATAATAAACACGAGTTTTAAAATAGTTGTGACATTCCTTTCAATCAAAAGATTGTAATTTATTTTTGAATATTTCAATCAAAACGATCTAAAACTCTATCAATACTTCTATTCCCGAAAATAAATCTATTTTTAGGCCAAAATTTATCGATAAAAAGATTAAAATCAATGAAATCATAAATAAATGAAAATTTTAATAAAAAATTAGATAAAAACGTGAAAAATATTTACCAGAATTTGTTTCTATTTTATTCTCACTATTGGTATGACTCGAGTGTCCAAAAAAGTAGTCCACAAAAAGGTTTTCACACATTTGCTCTAATTCTGTGCCAATTTTTTCAAAACAAATACTGATCTCTTCATTAGAACTGAGGTCAGTGTCTGTCAACTCCTCATTGATATCATAGTCTGAGTCGTTATCGAATAGAAAAGAAATGAATTCATTTCGACATTCGGTTATAAAACACTTTTTAGTGGACTGTTCTGTCGAAGGATCGGTTGAGATCTTCTTCTTCCGACGCCTTCTTTTTCTTTTCTTCTTCTTTTGTCTATCGTTTTGCATCGAATCCAAGACTTTTGAGTCATTTATTTGTATTTTATTCGTTCTTTCATTAGAAGAGTCGGAATCAACGCTAATATCTTCGGAATTATTATTTGAGTGAATGTCATAAAACCTGTCATCGAATGAAAATGCAGTCCTCTCTGCCATCGATGACGAGTCACAAACACAATCATTTAGAGCACAAGACATGTCTATTGGTGTCGTTTCAATACGAATACCACAATTAAGATTAGGGGTTAACTTTCTTATTACTTGTGTGGACAGCATCTCATCAATTGATGAATTGTTTTGGACTTTTAAGGGATTAACAAACGCTCCGTTCGTATAATTATAGTTAAGTTTAGTAAACTGAGCACTGATTTGTGCCAAAACTTTAGCGCAATAATTGGTTTTTGGTGGGTATGACCACGAAAACAGTGAAGACCTCATGTCTGAGAGTGGCTTTCGTTGGCTCCAAAATATGGGATGCGATGACGACATGTCTTTATTTGGAACCAAATAATTCTTTGTTGGAAGTGATGAACACAAAAATTGCGACATTTTTTGTCAAATTATTGACAAAATTATTAATTTAAGTCTTTTTGAGAAGTTTTTTGAAAATTATTTATCCATTTGTTAATAGATTTACACAATTAATAGACTAAAAGTGCGTTTTGTGGACACAAATACGAGTTTAAAAAAGAGTGCGGTTTTACACAAATTGATTCAAACTTAAAGTCCGGTTCACTTATAATTGAATCAAATCTATAATCTCTCATATGTTCCAAACCTAAGGATTAAAATGAAAATTAAATAAATATTTGTTTATATATTTCTCTAAATATTTGTTCAAAAGTTTAGTTATTAGAGAAAAGTTTTCAAAACTTTTCTGATGAAAACAATTCAAAGATTGAGTAATGCCTATGAATTGGGCACAAAAGCACTCAATAAAAGTTTGTTTAACAACTGGAATGACCACTGACTGAGTGAATAGCAAATTATTTATCAATATTTCAACTCTAAAATGATTTTCTGTAGTTTTTTGCTATTAATTAATTGAAAGCGAAGTTAAGAATTATTTAATGGGAACTCAATATATATTAACTGATTATTTCAACAGTTCTTTACTGTCGAGTCCTCCCGTTTTGTCATTAATTAGAGCTTATCTTAAATTTTATTCAAATTCTTTGAATTCAAGGCCTAAACGCAATGAATGTCACGAATTCATAGCTTTTTCACAATTCAGAGCTCTATTCCAACAGTTTATTAACCTTTTATTATACAAAGAGTTATGAAAAGCGCTCACATCTGTCGATCCTTTCAACACATTTTACAGAATTTTGTCAAAAAACCATAAAAACTAATAAAATGTTAGAATTTTAATGAAAATAATTCGAGATTTTAGTGGTTTTAGTGATTAACCTTCAAAACTAATAATTATAATTCAAACCAATACTCAAAAAAAATATTAAATTTAAGAAAAACTTTCCTTAAACTGTGTTTAACTACTGATTAATAGCGAAATCCAATCATTAAATAAAAAACAATTCAATAATTGAATAAATATTTAAATCCAATTAAAACTCAATCAAAAAATAGGTGTCATTTCATTGAGTTTACGCTAAAAATAAAAGTTTTAATCATTTGAAGAGATAATGATTTAAATTCCTATTAATTAAAAGATAAGACTCTAATAGACGTGTATTTCAGTACAGATGTTATTCCAAAAGGATATGTGATATACATTTGGGTTAACATAAAACTAATTAATTACAAAATTAACCAAAAAATCTGTTAAACAAATACTAAAAAATCAAATTAAAAGACAATTTAATAGAGAAGAGAACTCACACTTCAAGTGATCCATAGATTGAGACGAATGTAAATATTTTACTCTATTCTTACAATTCTTACAATAATTACCACAAAATTGATTAAAACACAAATTATTATTTAAATTACTTTCAATTGAATTCAAACTAAAATCGATAAGACTTTTAAAAATCAAATTAAAATACATTTCAAAGGTTTTTGTTTTTCCAATAAAAACAAATTTTTAAAACAATTTTCAGACAAATTATCAAACAATCAATTTATGGATTGTTTCGTATATTTTGGTCACTGTTTGGACTCATAATAAGACAAAGTATTGAATATAGTATTCAGTATTCAGTTGTTCTCAAGAATTAGATTTCAAATGAAAACAAATAATTGTTTTACTCATTGACTGATTCACAGAAGAGATGATGAAATAATTCAATTCATTTTCACAATAAAATGGATTCACTGTCTGATAGAGGTCTGCATCGATTACTATTTCCTGTAAACTTTGCTTGAATTCAAACTAATTTCAATTTATAAAAAATAAACTAACCTCAATCAGATCAATGATATGATAAAATATTAATTTGCTACAAGCTAATATAGTCTGACTATAATAACTTTCAAATGAATAAACAGAATTTATAAAACAAAGTTATCTCAAAACCGAAACTGTTTTTAGTTAGACCTCTATCTGATGTACGCGTAGTTTATTACATTAAAAACAAGTTAAGTGTCACTCAAATCGATATACAAATAGCATTAAACCAGAAAAGTTTCGACTATTCGGGAAATTCCGCTCCTTTTTCACTAACGAATAACAAATTTGTTTTCGTCATTGCATTACATTTACATTAAAAGTGACGTCATTTCAGTTTTTGATTGAAAACTATTTTATTTTAAAACTTTATTTAAAAGTCCGAAGAAATACATTTAATTATTTAATGAAATACACGTCTTATTGTTTTTATACATATTTTTAATTAATTTTATTATTTTTTAATTAATTTTTTATTTATTTAAAAATCTGAAAGAAATGAATTAATAATCAAAAGGATTACACATTTAGTTGTGTTTAGTATTAATTAACTATTGATTTACATTAAAATCAAATAAATATTTGAGAAATTAGTTAATATTTTTTTTGTTGAATTGTTTTTTATTTATAATTACAAAATAAATTCAATAGAAATGATAGAAAATATGAAAAATCTTAAATACAATGATTTTCACTAAATATAAGACCGAAATATTGTATTAATTGTTAGGAGACATACGTTTGGATTATTTTCTATCACTTGATTGCAATTTAAGGATAAATATGTGATAAAATTTAAATTAAATTCAATTATGAGACTAAAACGTTCGCAAACCAAATGATAATCACAACACAATACTTACCCCTTAAAAGACCTGTTCATTGAAAGAGACTTCAAGAGAAGTGCATTCAAACGATATCTCAAAAAAGATTGCATTTCATTCATAGCTATAAAAATATATGAAATTTTTTGGTAACTTTTTTTGATTCTAAACTAAAATATAGATAAAAATGATTAGAAAAATAAAAGTGAAATAAATGAACGCTTTCTTACAGTTTTAGTAATGAAAGCATAGTTTTGACGACACATTTGTGATAAGAAGTGAATGGCTATCGAATGGAAAAAATATACAAAACATTAATTGTTTAACGAAAACAAACAAATAATTGAAGGATTAGCTGAGATTTGATTAGCACTGAATTACTGTTACCAAACGGTTGTGCTCTCAAAACACTCCAATACAATATTCGGCATCAATTAATTGGTATTTGTTTTGCTTAAAAAAGTGTTTTTTGTATTTTATTATGAATTTAGTTGTAATTCCTATCAGAAGAGAGAATATCAATGAAAGTGTGTTTGTCTTAAATCTAATGACGTTTTTATTTTTTGGATGAATAGATGTGACAATAAATTGATCCAAAAAACATCAATTTTTCAAATTCAAGTGATTAAACAAAACGATGTTTGACTCACTTCTTTTGGAAAATCGTTTTCAATGGTTGGAAACTCTGTTCGAATCAATTTATTATTAATTGGATCGCTATTCAGATCCGTCTCAAGAGATCGTTTCGAGGAATTTAACGAATCCTTTGAAAAATAGATAAATTAAATAATTATTTTTTGAGTTAAAACTTATTTACATTAAGGGTTTGACTTCCATTAGTGCTGTCGGCGATTATGTCTTCGTTTTTATTATTATTCTCTAATTCTTTTGTTTCCTTCAAACAAATCATTAAATTAATCGTTAATTTAAATAAAAATTAGATTAAAATTATTACTTTTGTATTATTTTTTACTACTTTTGTTGATTTAAAGACTTCTTGTGGTAAATATTTTCCCAATTCTTTTCGTTTGACGTGTTTAGTGTCTAAAGTCATTTCATTTCTATAAAATTTACCGAATTTTGCGGCGTTTGTTACTATAATAGCATTTATAAAAAGTTTTAATTTATTAATTGAGAAAAAAGAGTCAAAATTAGAGACCGGTGTCCGTAAAAGTTTTGATGTCTTGCGTCAAATCGACATTTTTTCCTTCGGATTTGTTGAACTCGAGGCCAATAAACCACATCATCTCTTCTTCAGTTTTTGTCTCCTGTTTTAAATCATCCTTTTCTTCATTTGTTTTATCGCTAGTGTCAGGAGTGGGCACTTCATTCTGAACAGGAATTTCAACGGTTCGGGTAAAGTATTTAGGGTTTACATGAGCTAAAGATATAGAGCGCTGTCTCTCAAGACTCTGAACTAAAATTCTAATTTTAGACTCAATGAGTCCAATCCATTCGGGATGAGATGAGGCCAACAATACTATAAAATGTCTGTATTTTGTGAAAAACTGAACCGATTCGAAGAGTGCACTCCATTGAGACTGACCTAAATATTTAAACAATTAGACAATTGAGAGGACAGAACACTGTTTAATACCACTCATTATCTGATCGATGACTTCTGAGGCGTGAATAAACTCATTAGTCATAATAGATTTGGTCGAATACGTCACGTTAAATGTGCTGTTCTGTTGAGGGTATGAGGGGGTAATGATTGGCATCAAATGATATCTATCGTTGGGGTGGACGCGGGGGTCCCACACAGGAAAATCTAAATTAGCGTTGTCTTCGCTGTTGTGTCTGAGGAGTACGGGTTTAGGCCACGGCCACTGACGGAATACTAGGAAAAACTTTTGAAGCAGTGTTGCGGCCGCTGCTCGAGGATAGAGCTGACAGGTTCGGGCCACAAGCATAGCCCAGGACACACCTCCTGTTATTTCAATAAAGGTTTACATATATTCTCAAATAAACTAAAAATAAAAGTCTGACCCAAATATCCCAAAGCATTGGAATAAATTCCACGCCTTTTGGCCCACAGTTTGACTGCTCTGAGGGCCAAACGAAAGGATTCGTGGTTTGGAACTAATAGTAAGATATCGTCCGTAACTCGCGATCCATTGAGAGAACGGACACACTTTCCGTCTAAATTCTTGAGAAGTGATCCGTCGCGTAGTTCTTGTTCTGGAGGTATGTTTTTTAGGGCCAGACGTGCGAACAGAATATCTAATTCTATGCCTTCTATTTTGGTTTTGATGACCGGAACAAACGCCTCCTCAACGGCTCTCACGTATTCACAATTCGGGATTTGAGACAACATTTCACTAAAAGTGGCGAAAAAGTCAACTCTCTCTATATGTCGCGGCGCCACCAAAAGGGTGTCGATATCAGCGCCTAAACACATCCAAAACATTGATTTTTTGCCGAATAAGTGATAAATAATTTTTTAAAACAATTTTGAGATTTATTTTCATTTAAACTTAAATTCAAGACTAAAATCAATACAATTATTGGGGAATAAAATCAAAAATAAGAGTAAATAAAACCTTTTGTGTGAACTCCCAAACGATATGATCCGAATGTGAATATCTTTCCTGACATGAGGTCAGCGCTATGTTTAGGCATCTTCTTAGCGGACACTTCTTTGATCCACGACTGGACGGTGTCATTAAGTTTGGACAATATATTCATTCTGTGCTGCATTTCCACATCACTCTCAAAGAGGTCATACGCCCGAAGACAGTCTTCCAGTTCTTTACTGGCCTTTAAATCGCTTTCTTGGGGTTCGGCCACAGATATCGGAGAAGTGATGCCAAACGTACGGCTCTCCGACGGCTTCGACATTGTTTTCGGTGATATCTTCTATGAGTCGGGAATAAAACTAATTAAAAGCTATAATTGGCTGACATTTGATCTGAAAATTGAATTTAATTTTGAATTTAAATCATAATTTGTTTTGATTTTTGGTTTTCCGTCAAACAAACGTTAAGCCATTTTTCATCACAAAAACTATTATTTTTATCCATTAATAACGTCTTTATTCCTATTATTTTATGTCATCTTTTGATGAATAACTCAAAATTCTTGGAAATTCAAATCAAATTTTAATCTGAATCAAATGTAAGCAAGATCATTCAGCATTCGTCAATCTTCTCAATCAACTCTTTTCATTTATTTAAATTATTTTAACAAAATTTCAAAGTAGGAAGGATAGTTTTATAAGTATATCATGTTTTATTCTATAAATACAAGTGTTTTGAAAAGCAATTAATAAATAATTTGCATCTAGCTTTCTGAACTAGGTGTTCAAATCTGATGATTTGTATATAATTTCAAATATATTATACAAAATTAAATCTTTTAATGTATGAAAATATTAACTTTCTAATAATCGATAGCAAACAAATTTATAATGATTACTAATGATCAAGTCAAATTAAACTTATTCTTGAAATTATAAAAATACATCTCCAAATCGATCTTACCTACTAATGAAACTTTGGAACTAATGAAACATAACTTTCACCAATTGGGTCATAATAAAACTTAGTTCATAACACCGATGGTTCATAGGATCGATTAAGTACTGTAATAACAAATAATAAAGTAGCAATCTCAATTACACAATCATATCTACATTTATCTATTCAATAAATATATTAATTCCCATTTTATTATTAAAATTTCGAAAACAAATATTAAAAATGAGATTAAAGTTCCGCCAAATAATATATAGAATTCATCCCTGGTGTGTTTTACTAATATCTGTTCATATTTGCATGGTATATGACTAATAGTCTGATCAAACTCACGGATATAGCCATTAATTATCATTGAATCGATTTTCCATTTGCCAAACAACCCTGTCTCAATGCTCTGAGCAATTCTTTTTTAGAAAATTGCATTAAATTAATTATAAGAGTAATTATAAAACAAAGGTTACATTTGATCAAGACCAATCAAGTAGTTATGATCATTTTCAACCATCGATATCATCAGATATGGTAGTGTTGGTCCACCATATTTAGAGACGTGAATATTGTGAAGAAGATGTTTATTTCCAAGTGAATTGGCCATGCTAATCAAAAGAAATATTAGACTATCCCTATCTCTAACGAGAGCTAAATCTCCAGATAATAGTTGTTGTGCTAAATGTGGCCAAAGTTGTGTTTCCGACCATTTTTCAAACAACAGAGTAGTTATTCGTGATTTAAATTCTAAAGCCATTGGATTTTGAGTGTCTTCACAAAAAATATGAAGCGCTCCGTTTTCATCTGCTTTAAAGTTAAGGCCCGACCATTCGAACAAATCATTCCAAGAATCAATCTTTCTTTCGGGCAGAGCCTTCACTTTTTCTTCGAGAATATAAGTAGAGAATTGAATTGTAATAAACATGGAGGAAAAAAGCCAAGTTCCAATTGTAAAATTGTTTGCTATATTAGTATATTTTTTATATGATCTTGGTAAGTATTTCGAAAATAGTAATGTCATTCCGTCGAATATTAAGTTAAGAATATTTTTCAATGAAATTTTTTTAAAAGATAAAATAATTGACAAAATGATCAAGGAACTAACAATTAAGAATATTGTACCCGAATTAAATTGTTTAAAATATTGGAACATTTGATTATCACTTTTATATTTTCTATAAGCGATATGGGATTCATCTTTATAATCAAAAATACGAGTATGGTAGATTTTTAAACCTAAGTTATTCTTAAAAACATTATCAAAATAAACAAATTGTGAGCCGTCTATAGGTGTGACCGCAAAATGAATTTCATTCATAGATTCGATCGCTTCCACTGTAGACTCCGGGGGTTTAACTAATTTCAACCTAAATATAATTAAATTTAATTATTAATTAACAAAATTACTAATTATTGGGATTAAAAATGAAAATTTGGTAATCACCATGATCTTTTGAGTTTTGCTAATTCCTTCATTATTAATATGAGAGGACCGCATATTTGGAAATATTTATCACTGGAATAAAATTCTTCGATTCTATAAGAAAGAAATGGTTGAACTTCTTGTCCCGTGAATATAATGCTTTGGTTTTCAATTTGTTCACTAAATTTGGTGGTCAGCGAAGACTTTTCAAATTTAACACAATTTTGTTGTGAATTCATTTTTTTGAGAATTTAATCTTGTCAACTATTGTAAAATGATTGAATCTTAAAGGATAGACCTAAAAAATAGTTAAACTATTGATGACTTCTATTTTATTTGGAACTAAAAAAAGGTAATTTTTGACTGATTGTAGTGAAACCTCAATATTATTGAAATAAATTGATTTAATTTAATAATTGATATTAAAATAATATTATAATATAAGCAAAAAATAATTAATTGAAGTTTTATCGATCAAAACATTTAATATTAATTATTTTTCAATGAATTAATTTGTTTAAATTAGTTGTTCTGTTGCTAACGCCTTAATAACGCCGTAATATAAACATGGAATTAAAAATTTATGATTTGCCAATATTTTCAAGAATTGCGATCTCTTTCATAAGTAATACTAAAGGACCGCATTATCTCAAGTTTTTACTTTGAAAGTAATTTCTTTTTATGGAGAGTAAAGAGTAGTGACTACTAATGAATCGTTATTCGCATTACCGGTAAATCTCTTTTTGATCAGAGATTTATCGAATAAAATACAATTTGATTCAATCGTTTGCTCTTTAGAAGTAATCAAATGAAAGTAAATTAGAAAAATGTCTTTGTTTTCAACTCCACACTAAACTAAAGAGCGAACACACAGACAGACACACAGACACTCTGAGTTATTTTAATTAAAATAAATTAAACTTATACTCGAAATAATTCTTAATAGTAATTCTGTCAATTGACAGATAAATTTAAATTTGATATACAAATCAAAAAATTAGTTTTATTTATTCGAACAGAAATTATTAAACCACTGATTATTGCATAGATTTGTTGTTCGATTAATTTGTGTAAAAATATTGATTTTTTCTTTCCTTTGATTTATTGTCTCAGAAATTAAAGAGATTACTCACTCTTTATAGAAGTTTTTTCTAATTAACATGCACATCTAGTTATAAATAATTGAATTATCAATTGCCATAAATGGCAGACATGACTAATGAAGGTCTTCCCATCGATTCTCTTCTCCATTAATCTCTCTCTCTCTCTCTCTCTCTCTCTCTCTCTCTCTCTC
>JAQGBR010000013.1:0-28690 GCA_034698525.1 Achipteria nitens | reverse complement strand
ATTTTTATATGAAATCACGGATTAATTCAATAAATTATTTGAATTTTATATTTTATTTGCAATTAATTTGAGAAAAAGAGTTGTGTTTAGGGCTGACCTCTTGTGTCGGTTGTCTTTCATTATACATTATCCCACTGTATATTAATAACAAACAGTAGACTCGAGTCAACAAAAATCACTTTTAACTAAAATATAATAATTTTCTCCATTTGTCTACAATTTATTGACAATTAATTGATTAAATTAACCCTTAATTATATCAGCGATAAATTGACTCAACTATTGATCGATATTTCCATGATTTTGACCGAAAGGTAATGTCTTTGTTGTCAATCATTTAATCATTTGTTTTGCATTTCATAATTGATTTCATAAACGCTTTTATTTTTATTTTGAATCAAATCATTTGACAATTATTTTGTGACAATTAGTCCGAAAGCGGTTCCCGAAGTGATGTCGAACTGGTTTTACGATAAGAACGAATTGCGTCGAACGCCTTCTTTGGCCGACGGAATCAACTTCGAGACCGAACAACGGTATCGACGGGAAGGTTCGCGGTTTATATTAAGAGTGGGAACGGCTATGAAACTAAGATATGACACAATGGCGACGGGAGTCGTATATTTCCACCGCTTTTATATGTATCACTCGTTTAAGTCATTCCCCCGATTCGTGAGCGCTTCCTGTTGTCTATTCCTCGCCGGAAAAGTTGAAGAAACCCCTAAAAAATGTAAAGACATAATAAAAACGGCGAGAGGTCTGTTGACTGACCACCAGTTCGCCACTTTCGGTGAAGACCCCAAAGAAGAAGTTTTAACGTTAGAGCGAATAGTATTGCAAACCATTAGATTCGACCTTCAGGTGGACCACCCCTACGAATACCTCCTTAAATACGCTAAAAGTCTTAAGGGAGACAAAACTCAGTTAAACAAAATGGTTCAAATGGCCTGGACTTTCATCAATGATAGGTCTGTCCTCCCTCTCCCTCTCCTTGCAATCAATTGATTAATATTTTTATTGTCTTTTAGTTTGAGTACAACTATTAGTCTTCAGTGGGAACCGGAAATAATAGCCATCGCTTTAATGTTTTTGGCCGGAAAACTATCAAAATTTGAAGTTCAGGACTGGGAGGGAAGACATCCGTCTCACAAACACTGGTGGGATATGTTTGTTGAAGACATTAATATTGAACTTTTAGAAGACATCTGCCATCAGGTGCTCGATCTCTATTCGACACCACTTCCAGAAGCCCCTCAGGATTCTCCTCCAAATAGTCCGGCGCCCACTCCTCAAAATTCATCGAATATTAATACAATTATGTCGACCCCAACAACATCTCTTCCACCGACTCCTACATCTATCACTCCAATTACAGCGGGTGTTCCCCCTCCACCACACCCTCCTTCACATCCCACTCCTCCGACAATGTCTACCAATTCAGTGAATCCTCCGGTACCGCCTATTTATGGTCAGAACCAAACTCAATCGTACAGATATGTAGCTCCAACGCAACCGATGTCAGTGCCACCTCCGCCTCCACCACCAGTTCCACCGACTCCTCCCTCTTGGGATCCGAATTTTCAACAATATTATCAGAATTATCCAAAATTTGGCGGATTTTCGGGTTTGTTGTCAATTGTTTCCAATTGTTTTAAACTAATTATAGATCTCTTAATCGATAAAATTATTTGAGTTTAGGTCCGACACAAACTGGAGTCCACGCCATCCCTCCTGTGCCGTCAGTTCCGCCACCTCCGATGCACCCGTCAGCTCACATGCCTGGAGGTGTTCTGCCAACACCACCTGTGCCTCCACCTCATGTGCCCACAGGAATGGCCCCTCCATTGCCACACATACCGCCGGCACCGCATTTAATCCCTCAACAAATTCCAACACATTTTGCAAATCAACGAAAACCTAAATAAGTGTTTCTCTTCTCTCAACAAATTTCTAATTAAATTAAAAAACTATTTAAATATTAATTAATTTTTCGAAACATAAAAAGTTTTAATTAAAGACTTAATTATTGATTCGTTTGGAGACTAAAAAGTTTTGCAGTTTTTATAGTTTCAATTCGATTATCGATTGTGTGTCAGTGCTATCGACAAAATCTCTTTAAATAATCGATACTCGAGTCACGTGACTCTCACCGATCTGTTGATAAAATGTCAACAAAACCAGAAAACAATGATTTACTCATTTTATACGGCAGTGAAACCGGTAATTGTGAGGACCTCTCAAAACGTATCGGACGTCAAGCCATCCAACGATCGATTAAAGTGAATGTCATTGAATGCGATGAATATAATGTCTCAGAACTTATTGATCAGAAAGTGGTTCTATTTGTCTGTTCGACGACAGGTATCGGCGAAGAACCCAATAATATGAAGAAATTCTGGAAATTTATTCGACGCAAAGATTTGCCAAAAGACTCGCTGTCTTTGGTTTATATATCAGTCATAGGTTTGGGGGACTCTTCGTATGAAAAATACAATTTTGTGGCCAAAAAGCTTTACAAAAGACTAATAGATTTGGGGGCAAAACCTTTAACACAATTGGTTTTAGGCGATGATCAGCACGAATGTGGACCCAATGCTGTGATAGAGCCATGGCTTCAACACTTCTGGTCAGAAGTCAAACGAGTTTTCTCTGTTGGAAGTGATTCCGATTCAATTAGAAGTTCGGATCAATTATTTAGTGCCAGTTATTCGGTTCACTTCGAGACCAGTTCTCGAGACAAACATTCAAATAATTGCAATGATTTGCAAACAAATGAACACAAATTCGATAAAAACAATCCATATTTTGCTGAACTACTTGTCAACAAAAGAGTCACTTCTGTGGATCACTTTCAAGATGTAAGACATATAAAGTTAAAAATAGAATCAAAATTGAGTTACAGTTTGGGTGACGTCTGTTATATTAAACCACAAAATAGTAGACAAAATGTCGACATATTTTTATCGCTTTTAAATTTAGACCCAAATATGATGTTTACTCTCGAAAAATGCCAAAACAATTGGATGAGTCCCTCCTCTTATTATAATAATCTTCCAAAACCGTGTTCTGTGCAAACACTGGTCACTGAGTATATGGACATTCAATCGGTTCCGAAGCGGTCTTTCTTTGATCTGTTATATCGTTTCAGTGAATCAGATCTGGAAAAACAAAAACTTAAAGAATTCGCTGAAAATAGTGTTTCCGAAGATTTGTATGAATACTGCAATCGTCCGAAAAGATCTGTTGTCGAAGTATTGTCTGACTTTCCGAACACCACTCCTAACATTCGATTTGAGTATTTGTTTGATTTGATTCCAGCGCTGAGTCCCCGTCCCTTTTCTATCGCATCTTCTTCTGCGGTAAACACAAATGAATTGGATTTATTGGTTGCAGTCGTGAACTACAGAACACGTCTTAAAGAGCCCCGACTCGGCCTCTGTTCCAATTGGTTGGCCAATCAGTTGCCATCGGAAACAACCAAAATTCCGATTTATATAAGAAAAGGCTCCTTCAGAATAGCACCCGATTCTGTGCCTTTTATTATGATAGGACCGGGAACTGGTGTCGCTCCCTTTAGAGCATTCATTGAAGAGCGCGCCCACAATAGGGTCGCAAATAATTACTTATTCTTTGGATGTCGTTATCGTAATTCCGACTTTTATTTTGAAGAGGAGTGGAAACGGTTTGAAAAATCAGATCTTTTAGAATATTTTGTGGCCTTTTCTAGAGATACGACACAAAAAGTTTATGTTCAGCACATTCTTTGGCAACAAAAGGAACGGATATTCAAATTATTGACTCAAAATAAGGCTTACATTTATGTTTCGGGAAATGCAAAACAAATGCCACAACAAATCAGAGAAACCATTTCTGATATTTTTAGGGATCAAACGAAACAAGAGTTGACTAAAGAGGAAATCGAAGCGATTGTCAATAATTTAGAAGTCAGAGGAAGACTTCAATACGAGTGTTGGTCTTAAACACTATTTAATTAAATTAAATATTGATTCAATTTATTAATAAATAATTTATGATTTGTTAAGATTTGTTCACATTTTTGTTCAAACTTTAATTTAAAGGAAATACATGAGGAGAGGGTTTATCAAAGTTTTTTGAATTAAGAAAAGCCTAAGTTTTATATCAATTATCGATTGTGTGTCAGAGCTATCGATTCAGTCTCTCAAACACTTGAATCACATGATTCTCAAAAACCGATCAAAAGTAGTATTTATTTAAAAAGTGATTAAAATCTTAATTAAAAAAGTTTTTCAAACTCTAAAACTGAGTTATTTGTGAATCAAAGTTGAATTGCATTCAAAGTAAATCATTAGTTATGGTGAGACCACTGTTGAGTGCTTATAATCGGGCGATGAATGCCTACCCATTACTTACTCAGTGCACGACTACCGGTAAGTTTGAGTTGACTTCACAGTCAATAAATTGTTTTTAAATTGATTATCCATTTATTTAAGAGGATTATAAAATGCATTTGAGAATATTGCATGGATACCCCCAATATTAGCCAAGTCCTCAATTGATTGCCCCAAAATAAATGATAATATTGCATGATGGCGATCATTTAATCTTTTAACTTCAAATTAAAAGCTATATTTGCCTCAAGTTATATGGGAATGCCAATAGTCAACCATGAACACTTTTTTAGGTGAATGGTCACTTAAATGGCAATTCCGCAAAAAGCGCTGTCATTCAGATTTTGTTCACATTTTTATCTAATATTTTAGATTTTCTCGAAATAGTTTAAAGCTTTTAATTATAGTCTTTTGATTTTATTGAATAACTTTCAGTTCAAATAAATGATCTGATTTTGATTACCCCCTCTCTAACCACAAATATATGTTGACATCATATTTAGTTTTGAATTTAGCTCTTAATCATTTGACTTTTAGTGTTATTTACATAAATTAATTTTCAAATAATATTAAATATTAAAAATAATTGACTTAATATTAGAGGACTAATCAAATTAAGACAAGTTTTGAATGACTCACTTCTTTTCGAAGTTTAAATCTTTTTTCAATATAAACATTAAGATTAAAATGAATTTTATTTGAAATCGAAAGCCATTTCGATATAAAGGTTTGAAATTATATAATATTTACTGTTATTAAATAGAGTTAAAATCAAATCAATAAAAATCTTTAATTAAAGGTTTTCATTGAATTTATCAAAATATTAATCATTCGTTTCATTATTTAATAAACATTTTATAATAAATATTAAAATTTTATCAAATCATTGACCCAATAATTGAACGATAATTTTGTGCACTTCTTAGCAAATGTGGGGAACTATTATACAAATTATAGAACTATACAGTTGTAGAACTATAATTCAATTCAATAATTCAATCGATTTTTCCAATCAGACTATTCTATTGGAAAAACTAAACTAAAAATTGAAACATCGGATCAGTATTGGGAATAGATTAGCCTCAATGTTATGCATTAATCTAATCTATAATTTAACTGACAAATCAAATATTCAAAAAGTTGTATCTTGAACATTTTGCAATTTATAAATTTTTGTTTAATTTGATTGAAAATTGAATCAATAAATTGAAGTTTTATTTGAGACACAGTTTTAAAACAATCCTATAATAAGAAAAGATATTTCCGTTCAAATTGTTTTCATTAAATAGACTTAATATTAATCTCTTTAACAACAAAATAATTGCAATTTATCTTTAAATCAGGTATTTTGTTGGGAGCGGGAGATTTGATCGCACAGAAAGCGGTCGAAAAACGAAAGCAAATCAATTGGGAACGAACCGCAAAATTTAGTGCCTTTGGATTTTGCTTTATTGTAATTATAATCTATTAATTTTCAAATTATCTAATCATTGAATTAATTTTAAGGGACCGGTTCTCTCAAAATGGTATCGAATACTAGAGAGACTCTTTGGAACAACCGGTAAATTAACTCCACTTAAAAAAGTGGCCACAGATCAGGTATTTAGTTAATAGCAATAACTTTATTTTAATAATTAATTGATTTTAATATATATATAGATATGTTTTGCTCCGCTATTAAATTTGGCTGCCATTCCCATCCTTGGATTAATGAATAGGCATTCCTGGGATAAAATCGAAGCCACACTTCGTAAAGACTATATGGACATAATGATAGCACAGTACAAACTCTGGCCTTTTGTACAATTAGTCAACTTTTACTTCGTTCCCATTAACTATAGGTTTGTTTAATATTTATTAGAAATTAAAAATAATTAACACTTGGATTATGAAATTGAAGAGTACCGGTAGTGGCGTCCGTCTCATTGTTTTGGAATGTATACTATACCTGGAAATTAGGGGAAAAGAAGTAAACTAACGAACGAACCAAAAAAGAGCCAAAAATAGTCTTAATTTAGTTATTTCTTACATTAGTTTTAGTCAAATATTTCTAATCTTTTGGACCAAAAAAGTGATTTCAATTTAATGGCATTCTATTAGAATATGTGATAAAAACATTTAATAATTTTTTAATATAATATATATATTTTTTAATCAAATTCTTATAAAACAAATACCAATACCTATACATTTGAGTGGAATGTATGGCATAACTGCTATAAAATTTCTAAATTTTCTGTTAAATCTCTTTTAAGATAATTAAAAATTCAAAGATTAGTCTTTGTTCGAGGATTATCTCCAACTAATTCCTTAATAGAGAGCTCTCCCTTTTGGATGCGATCAAAATTGACTAATAAATCGTAATTAATCCTATCGTTGACTACAGAGTCCTGTTTGTAGTGTTGGTGTTGTCGTATAAAATCCCGTATCCATTGAGCGGTTGTGTTGAGTCTTCCCGACGCTCTGTTAGCAATTAGATTGAGATACTGTTGGATTGTGCACTGAGTGTCGACATCCAGTTCTATTGAGCTCAGGTAATGTTTCAACAGAGGCACCAGACCTGGAAATTGAGTTCCCTTTCCATTGATTATTTCGTTGACAGACATTAAAACACAGGACTCATCGATTGGAGTCTCAGACTTTGCGGTGCATTTGTCTGACGAACAACCGGTTGCCTCAACACATTTAGCTGCTTCTGGAGGACTGGTCAGACTTATTATGTCTTTCCTAAACCAAAACTTACACCTCTTGACTGAATCGCGTTTCTGAGCCTCAATCATATTCTCGTCAACCTTTCGATCAAATAATTCAATTAAAAACAAATGACTTAAGATTTGGTTGTGGACTGACCTTTGAAATCGGTAGCAATAGATTCAATTTGAAGGAAAGTATAACTCTTGTGAGCAGAACAATGAAGACAACGTACGCCGCGTTTTCAAATTCTGTCATTTGGACCTCCATTGGTCTAAACTCTACTCTCCAACCGATTGAAGACTCGGGAGGCGGGGGTTTAAAACGCATTGTCTGCCAATTTGTTGACTGAATATTCTGTTAATATGTTTAGCGTTTGGTTTATATAAACAAGTGGACAGCTATTAAATGGGAATACCTCAAAGTGATCCGTTTCTTTTTCATCGCTCTGTTCGAGTTTTTCCTTATAGACAACGAGTGGGTCTCTTATGAATAAATGGGAGATATGTTTGGCCAGAATGGGGTCGACTCCCGCCTCAACCATTTGTTGATAATATTGTTTATTATAAGTCAACAAAATATCGTTATATTTATCACTCGATTCACACAAATAGGAATCAATTGAGTCATAACGCGATTTGTTTATTCTGAAGGTATGGTTTTTAAGTGGTTCCTCTCCCAACTCTTCTTTTGTTCTGTCATCAACTGAGGCAGAGATTATACCCCATCGACAGTCTCTGTCTGTTAAATAGCCCCTATGTATAGGTGAGGCTGCGCTCAGAGCCATAGCTATTGGACAGACGGGTGTCAATTGATCGTAAAGTACTCGCGCCTCATTAATATTAGAAGCCTGGAAAGTGACCTGAAGACAACAACAACCCATTCCAAAACCCATTGCATCCAAATAGATGTGGTCTGTCTTCGATGCAGAATCTGATTCTTCGTCATTAAATACTTCAATGAGTGGATCCTTAGTTTTGGTGTCTTTAAAGATCGGGACGTTTATAATTACTTTACGGCCGCGACGGGAATTTATGTTTTGGGCAATGGATTTAAACCTGGGATGACCAGGGTATATCACTTTAAATATTAAACTAACAGTTAATTTGCTTTTTCTTATAATTATTAAATTAATGCAAACCTTCGTCCGCCAAGAATTGACTTTTTGTGGCACTGTTTTGAGGATCGGGTTTAGTGTAGGGATGAGTGAAGTCTTCGGTTCCTAATCTAATAAAATGATAGTTAAGAGAAATTTACAAAAAGTATCACAAAATTGATCCAAACCGGGGAAAACTTGTGATACAGATAATGGACTCGTCGTCATCCAAAAGATCGTTGGCTTCTAGACGTCGGGCCCTCATATTTGCTTCAACTTCATTGAAATGAGAGAGAGAACCGGCACCAGTGCCTGATTCTGCAATTCCGTAAGGTTTGCCAGGAGTGGCCTCAATCATCCAGGCACCCCATTCAGGCCTCCAGAGAACAGTCCTGTCGTCTCCCTCTTCATCTTCTCTTCTGTCCATAATATCCAATATTTGTTTAGCCTTAAGACTGAGTCTAACCTTTTTATTCTTGTGATCGAATTTAATGATCATATATTCGATCTGAATATCAAACAAAACATTAAATTCAATTAAAGCCGTAAAACAAGAGGTCTGACCTCATCCCCCCATTTGAAAGTAGTGTCGTTTCTATTCTTCAGCTTTTTATATAAATTAATAAATTGTTTGATTCCGTGTTGTCTCACATATTCTGCATAATTCTTAGTCTCGTCCCACGAAAGAGGTTTTCCTAAAGACAATAATCCCATCTATTGATTGGTCACAAAATAGATGTCAACAACTGATTAGTATTACATTACTTTAAAAATATTTTTTCAATTAAACTAAACTTACAATTAATTGGAGTAAAATTAAAAATCAATAATTTTTTTCAAGTGATTAATAACTGTTAACTAAAAAACTAAATTTAATTCAAGTTTTCCACCATTTTTTGCAAATCGATCGCAATATTTGAGTAATTCTTGAGTGAAGACAAAACTTTATTCAAATGGCAATCAAATGATTAATAAAATATTTGACTAAAACTAAAATATCGATTAATTTAATATAAACTTAAAATTTTTCTTCTAATAAAAAATACATCAAAAATAAAATTTTATTAAAATAGTTGAATATTCACATTATGTTAAATGTTTAGATGTTTGGGTGAATTACTCTATGAAAAAGCGAGTCACGAGTTTTAGCTCTTGTCGTCTATACATTTCGCTCTTTAATCCATGCGCTGACACACATTTGAACACATCCTCTGACACAACATCTTCAGTATATCAATAGACTCTCCGAAAAACTCGTCACAAGTTTTCATTTTTATCACTTGTTTTACTCCAATAATCGTATTTCGAAGCGACTATTCATTAGTAGACTATTGAGTGCACACGTATTGAGTCTGTCGTCTATCAAATCAATCACTCGTTTATTCTCTATTTATTTGTCAAATAAATCCATTTATTTAATTAATAGTCGATTGTATTTATAATTGTATTTTGAAATACTATAATAATTATGATCAGAACTAATTGGAGAGGAAGTGCTGTCAGTTATTATTACTTTCCATTTAATTAATGAGAAAACTTTGTATCAAAACTTTTCTATAATTTCTTTAAAACTTTTATTTTTGGATTTCATCCCAAAACTAAACTTTTTGTCAAATCTTTAAGAAGTTATGGTTTACTCACTTCTATTCAAATATATATAAAGTCTCAAAATTTTATATATATTTAATCAAATCTGTTGTCATTAAATTGATTTCAATGTTTCACTCATTAAATGAATGAATGAATAAAAATTCCACTTTTATTTAAACGATAGGAATGGAGAGGTGAAGGCCTCCCAATCAGGAGCACCACTTCTGATGCTGCCATCAAACTATATGACGCCTCAATCACTCAGGTATCAAATTAATTCTAAATGCTTTTCAATAATATCCGATCCTTTAGTTGGTCGGATGGTTTGATGATCCAAATATGGGCGGTCTCTCCAAAACCGTTGAAGACATGATTAAAGCTGATCCGGATTTCAGTTAATTATTATAAGTTTATTAAAAGACTATTCTAACGACTCATTTAGTTTTGGGCAGAACTTTCAAAATAGGATTAGATCTGATCGGAACCGGGAATAGCATACGATTAGATAAGGCTTTAAAAAGTGATCTTGATGATTTGATCCAATTGGCAGATAAGAAAAGGGAACAAATAGAACAAAGAGAATATAAACACGTGATGGCAATCAACAGATTCGCTCAGGGCGATTGGACAGGTGCTGCAGACATTTGGGAAGACATTCTTATAGACCACCCAACAGATCTGCAGGCATTAAAATTTGGCCATGATGCTTTCTTCTATTTGGGAAAACAGTCTCAAATCAGAGACTCAATTGCGAGAGTACTTCCCATTTGGAAACAGAGTTCACTTCCTTTGAAAAGGTTTAGAACTGAATATAAATTGTATTCAAATTAATAATAATTTCAAACAATAGTTATATTCACGGAATGTTTGCCTTCGGTTTAGAAGAAACCAAATTCTATGAGAGGGCGGAAAGAGAGGCAAAACTTGTGAGCAATTAATTAATTATAAATACATTTTATGATTAACTCAATTATTTTTAGGCTTTGTCTGAGAATAAGAACGACGGATGGGCCACACATGCCATATCTCATGTGATGATAATGGAAGGACGTGTCAATCAAGGAATTGATTTTATGAGCTCAACAGTAAAGGACTGGGAAGTCTGCAATTACTTAGCCTGTCATAACTTCTGGCACTGGGCTCTCTTCCATATAGAAAAGGAAGAGTATGAGACGGCTGTCTCTCTGTTTGACTCTGAAATCGGAAGAAGAGCTCAGGAGAACGGAATGATGTTAGACATTGTGGACGCGTCTTCACTACTCTATAGATTAGATTTAATAAAACCAAAACAATTTGTAACACAAAAGCATTGGGAAGACATCTATTCTATAGTTGAGCCCCATTTGAACGATCATATACTGGGTTTCAATGACTCACACTTTCTAATGGCATGTTTGGGCGCTCAGCACAAGAAAGCAGCCCATGAACTGATTGAAACATTTGACCCATCAATCAGTTCCGATTCGTGGACTAAAGTAACCATTCCTTTATTGGAAGCAATGATTGCATTCAATGACGAAAAATACGAACAAACAGTCGATAAACTCAATAAAATTCGTTACGATTTGGTCTTAATTGGAGGCAGTGATGCTCAGAGGGATGTCTTCAATCAACTCCTAATTATAGCCGCACTTAAATCCCCGAAAGAAAGCCATAAAAGGTTGTGTCAAAGACTAATAGCTGAGAGACAGGCATTGAATTCTTCCCCTTTTGTTAACACTTTATTATCCGTTAAATGAAACAAAAAAACGATTATTTTTTTAAATTCTTTAATATTTTATTGAAATTACAATAAAAATATTATAATTGATTCGAGTCTTAGAAAAAAAACTTTTAGTCGAATAGACCGAAACCCATGTCGTCGTCCTCTTCTTCTTCAGACTCTTCTTTCTTTGCTTCCTTAGCGGGTGAGCCTCCCTTTGCTGGTGCGGAGGCAGCCACTGGAGCAGCTGCTGCAGCAAACTTTGACGGGTCCTTCAGATATTCCTTCGCGCGTTCGGCGGCTGCGAAGTTGATGTCAGTCTCGACCGCCACTGCAATCAAGTTCTTGAGTCCGTTAACGATAGAATGCGGTACTGAAGCCAAAGTTGGATATCCGATGGCCAACGAAACTGCGGCCACATTTCGAACACCAGCCAAGAACTTAGCCCTCAAGTCTTCGGGAGTGATGTCCAGAATTTCGGGATCGAAAACAGTTCCCGAATCGTAAACCTGACGAATGATTAAACCATAAGTGAAGGGAGAGATGTTCAACATATTCAGAAGAGTGGCCTCAGAAGCGCCCACTTTGTCGTCCTTTTTAATCAAATGGATTTCATTCTGGAATTTAAGACAATTAGTAAACAATTGAAGTGATATAAGAGTCAAATACTGACCAATATTTCAATGGTTCCCTTCGAGATCTTTGTTGGGATGGAAAGCGCCTGAAAGAAAGAGGTCTTCTCCGGACCCAAACCAGTGTTTTGCGGTGGAATAAACACATCTATAGGAGCGATAGCACCGGCTCTGGCGGGAGCTTTAACTCTGTTTTCGAGGATCTTATCCCTGACGTCAACCAATTCTAAGTTTGTGAACACAAACCCGACGTTTGCTTTGATGTGAGGCAGAAGTCTGTAATCAAATTATATTAATTCAGTCATTAATTAAAATAAGTTTAGACTCACTTTTCGAGCGCCGGATTGTTCTCGAGATGTCCTCTAATGGCTTTCCTAATCATAGTATTTTTGCCCATAAGAAGGACCGCATCGTTTCTCAGGGATTGTCTTATTTGTTGCATTTGTTTGGAGCCGACGTTATCCACTCCAACGATAAAACATTTCGGGTATTCATCCAAAAGTTGCTAACAATTCAAATGAGATAACCGTTTAGTCACTCAACCAATAAGTGGTCAAAACTTACGGTCAACTTAAGGAAATAGTTAGCTTTCCAGGTAGTCTTGTCCTCCCTGACCATCTTTGATGCTAAAGTGATACAAGGATTCGATTGGAAGAGTTTAAGGACAAAACCAAAATTGACTTCAAGTTATAGTTATCTGAAAAGTGAAACAATCACTCAATTAGGCATTAAAAACAAATTATGAGATAATAGTCTAATAAAGTGTGACTCAATTAAATCAAAATTATGTTTAATTTGGTTTAAATTAAATCAATTAAAATAAATACCTTTTAAGCGATCCGACAGTGAATGTGGTTTCGCAGGAAAAGGATATAATCTTTGATATCATCTGATATTTTATGCTTTAATTCATAGATTACGTGACATAATGTGTGAAAAGCGAGTGTTTGACGACATTTGGCTTTGATTTCAATATTTGATTCAATCCTCAAAATTGACCGCAAAATCAATAAATCATTTCTTAGATATAAATTAAATATAATTTAATTATATATAATGAGTTCATACATACTATGGTTCGCCAATCAGTACAATACGTTCAGAATTGCGGTATTTTTCGGCATTTAATTACTTTTTTGTTCTTAAAATTTGAAAAATGTTTGAATTTGTTTGTCAGGAATTCGAGAGTTTGTCATCACTTCTGGACATCGATTATACTTATATCGAAACGCCGTCTGAAAAAGTATTAAATAATTTTCAATGAAATGAATATACATTTAATTAATTTTGTTTTAAAAGCCATTTATTTTGATTGAAACCAATTGTGAGGAAAGAAAGTTAAAGAGTTTAATGTCGAGAACAGTATTGGCTCGAAGTCTGTATCAGTTGTGGACCAATTCATATGATTTGAATCAATTTTATGAAGACCTGCGTCAGTGCCCTAACATTCAAATGTCGGAATACAGGAACAGTTCGTTTAGAATACAAGTGGAGTCATATAATAAAAAGTTGTCCACAAAAACTAAAGTCGAAAAAATCGAAAGCATTTCATTCCTTCCTTTCGATGGAAAAATCGATTTGAATGAACCCGAAAATAGTTTTCATTTATTCGAATATTACGGCAATAATCCAAACGAAGTGCCGTCAGAACCGTTTCAGATACTCTTTGGTCGTAAACTAATGGACAGCAATCGGAAGAGTGTCTCCAATTTGTCGCTAAAGAAACGCAAATTCATAGCAAACACTTCAATGGAACCGATGTTAGGATTACTGATGGCAAACATCGCCCGAATTAAATCATCTGATTTAGTACTCGACCCGTTTGTGGGGTCCGGCAGTCTTTTAGTGTCGTCTGCTTATTGTGGCGCTTATGTTATGGGCGCAGACATTGATTATCTGCTGATTCATGGTTTGACTAAACCTTCGAGAGCTGGTGTTAAACAAAGAGATTCTGACGAAAGTATTTTAGCAAATCTGAGTCAATACGGATTAGAAGACAAATACATCGATATTGTAATCGCAGACTCTTCTCAACCCATTTGGCGCTCATCTCAACCACTCATCCAATTCGACGCCATTATTACAGACCCGCCGTATGGCAAACGGGAATCCAGAGAAAGGATTGGAAGTGAAAAACAATACAAAATTCCTGATAATTTGATTGAAGGACACATTCCCTCCAAAATTGAATACAATTTAAGTGATATTTTTAAAGATTTGTTAGATTTCAGTGCATATCATCTGAAAATTGGTGGACGTCTTGTATTTTGGTTGCCTTACGACAAACAGACCACTAATTTTGATGTAAGAAAGGAATGTCATCCCTGTCTTAAAGTGATATCAATGTGCGAACAAATACTGTCGACATATATGTCTCGCATTTTAATAACAGTCGAAAAATACAGAAATTGCTATCAAATGACTGAAAAGAGTGACAAAAGTTATGTGTTTTTACAACAAACTGACTATAAATTGATTAATAATTTAGAAAATATATTAAAAATAGAAAATCAATTGAATTAAAATAAAAATTCAAAACAAATATTATTATATATTATCGTATTATTTAAGATAATGTACTCGAATTGATCTGAAGATTAGCTAACATTCCTTCCATAGCGGAGATACAGTTGTCGTCTTCAGAGCTTTCTTTATAAAGTTTAGTGATCTGAGCGGAAGCCCAGTTCGCGAGACGTAAGTTCTCCCTCTTCTTCTGTGAACTGGTCTTCGGTAGAGCGGCCACACTATTGGCCGACAATAGCAAACCATAGAGTGCTCTCAAATTGTTTGGATTAAGTTTTAATGCCTGTGCGAAGTAAGAACGCGACAGTTCTAGACTTTCGGCTGTGTTTATAGTATACTGAATGGCAGCATATCTTTCGTGATATAAGTGGTTGTGAGGATTGGCTAAAATCAGTTCCTCCACACAAAAGGCAGCTCTACTATAGTCCTGTTCTTCGATGTAGAGGTCAGCCAATTGCAGCCAACTTTCCTGATCGTTCATAAACTTCTTTAGATATTCGCACAACTCTTTGATGGCTTCAGTTATTCTCCGTTCGGCCAAAAGGATAGCGATCTTACGTTTGTAGAGAAGAGAATTTGATTCGTCTTTTTTAATCATATCCTCATACATTTGGAGCGCGTCGTCGAACCGTTCCCTCAGCTCTAGTTTTGCCATTATTTTCAATCGTTTCACTCGAGAACTGTTCGGAAACTTTTGATCCAATTGTTGTAAACAGTCTTTAATCACTTCATTGTCGTGCAAATCGATGGCTGCGATACAGACCTGTTCTAAGACCTGCCATTCTTTAGCAAAACAATACATTTTTTCAATTAATGGCACAGATTTCGACTGAAGTCTTAAATAATACTCACTTTCGTCGCCCAAATATTTTGCTAAATCAATGTTAAGCCACAGATCTCTTACTGTTTCAGAGTTACGGGTATTTTCTTCTCTCCATTTCTGAAGCAATTCTTTCGCTTCTGTTATAATTAAATCATTTTTAATGAGTTTTTAAAAATCAATTTTTGGCTAAAATTTCAGACCTTGTTTTGAAAGCTTCAAAACACTATTTTCTTCAAAATCTGCAGACATTTATAATCTTCAAAACAAAAATTAGTAAATCTTTTGACAGATATTTGATTATATAATTAAATTTAAATCAAATTTAATTAAATAAAAATTACAAATAAAATAAAATCAACGTTTGATTTGTTGTTTATTTCCTATAATTATTAACCAAAAACACTGTTATAATAAAGTAGTTTAGATTAGTTTAAGAATATTAAATTCATATGAAACTCAATCTTAAATGGGCTGAAAAAATCAATTTTGTAACGTTGTGTTTGAATTTATAAATAGTTATGAGTTGTCATACTTTCTGTTCACAGACTTTGTGACAATTTTAATAAAACCCTAACTATTTTTAAAACTAATTTATTAAATTAAACACCTAGCTTACAATATTAATAATCAAGATATTTCTAGACATTTTCAAATTATAAACTTAATAAAAAATATTTTCCAAACCAAATAAATTAAAGAAATAACGGAATGAGAGACAAAATGAATGATAATTACCGGTAATTCGTTCAGAACTTTCGTGACTCAAATGAATCCAAACAAATGATTCCTAAAATATAACTCAAATACAACTCATTCTTCAAATTATTTATTGATTTTTAATTAGTTTTTTCTCAAAAAATATATTTTTAAATAAATTTAATATAAAATTCAAGATTTAAACTAATTTTTAACAGAAATGTATTTATAAATTAATGAGTTTTCTTAGTATTTATTTTTAAAGTCAGTATTTTTGCCGTCAATTGAATCTTAAATTCTTGTGCTTTAATGGAAGCGATTCGGGAATCGTCTGACCAATTGGTCAAATCGGTTGAGTGCTATACGAGCCGTCCTCTCGTACTTCACGGCTATATCGGGCCGTTTGTCTCAATATATATAATATTGATCTATAATTGGCTCAATTATTACTCTCACACCGATTCCCAAGAAATTTGGTTCATTGCAGTGGCGGTTGTGGTCGTCCTCCAGATATTGTCCTATTTATTCAGCCATTGGTCCGTTCACTGCAAGAGTTTCCTCGCATTTACTAAAGTAATTGATTTTTCAATTAATTTCAATCCATATGTCATTAAAATTCTTTGACTTTCATTACTTCACTAAAAATATCTTTAATTAAATTTAATTAAAACTTTGTTTCAAATATTGTCTGATAGACAACGAGTCCTCTTTCGGCGACATTCGTAAAAGTGGTTCCGACGCCAAACAACGGCTCTCCAGAATTGGTTCGTTTGTATCGATCAAAATCTGAGACCAACTCAGAAGAGGAGACCATTTGGTTCTCATTTCAAAAAACTAAATATATTTATGATTTGGAGTCAAATAAGTTTAATGTACTCTCGTTTCCAATTAATTTGGAAATAAAAGACTATCAGAATTGGAAGGGCTATCAGGACGACAATGAATTAGCTCTCATTGAGAAACGTTTTGGCAAAAATAGTCTCGAAATGGAAGTCCCGGAGTTTATGGAACTCTTCAAAGAGAGAGCTACCGCTCCCTTCTTTGTATTTCAATTGTTTTGCGTTGGATTGTGGTGTTTGGATGAGTTCTGGTACTACAGTGTCTTCACTCTTATAATGTTAGTGGCCTTCGAGTGTGTGTTAGTTCAACAACAGCTCAGAAATCTGTCCGAAATTCGTAAAATGGGAAACAAACCCTATCCCTTACAGGTCTATCGCAATAGGAAATGGAGACCAATTCAGAGCAACGAATTAGTTCCGGGAGATATCGTTTCGATCGTCAGATCACAGGACGAGAACTTAGTTCCGTGTGATCTCCTTCTCCTCAGAGGTTCCTGTATTGTAGACGAATCTATGCTCACCGGAGAGTCTGTCCCACAAATGAAGGAACCGATTGAGACCATCACTGAAAATAGAAATTTTGATATCGATTCAGACGGAAGACTTCATATGCTTTTTGGCGGCACTAAAGTATTACAACACACTTCACCCCCAAAGACAAGCACTGGACTCAGAGGTTTCAATTCATTATTTAACTAATATTCCAAAAAATTAATTATTTATTTAAGAATATTCTAATAAACCATTCAATCATTAATAGCTGGAGATAATGGATGTGTGGGTTATGTTTTGCGCACAAGTTTTAATACATCTCAGGGAAAGCTATTACGGACTATACTCTATGGGGTGAAGAGAGTGACTGCAAATAATTTGGAAACTTTTGCTTTTATACTATTTTTGTTGGTCTTCGCGATCGCAGCCGCGAGTTATGTATGGATTAAAGGCACTGAAGATCCGAAACGCAATCGCTATAAACTATTTCTGGAGTGCACTCTTATACTGACGTCTGTCGTTCCTCCAGAACTGCCCATTGAGTTGTCGTTAGCGGTCAACACTTCATTGCTATCGCTCTCGAAATTATGTTCGTTTAAAATATCACTCATTTTATTGATTTTAAATAGAAATTGATTTAAACAGACATATACTGTACCGAACCATTCCGTATACCATTCGGTGGAAAAGTAGAGATCTGTTGTTTTGACAAAACAGGGACTCTGACCAGTAATGACTTAGTGGTCGAAGGAATCGCTGGACTCAAAGATAAGGACAAAATTTGTGCGATAACTGAAACTCCAAGCGATACGATTCAAATTCTGGCCACTTGTCATGCATTGGTTCAATTAGATGACGGACTGGTTGGGGACCCATTAGAAAAAGCAACACTCGATGCCATTGAATGGACGCTCACACGAGGAGATACAGTGGTTCCTAAAAAAGGAAGGGCCTCTGGTCTCAAAATATTCTATAGATTCCATTTTTCCAGTGCTCTCAAAAGAATGTCAGTAATCGCTGGATATTCTCCTCCGGGAACTACTGATACCTGTTATTTCGCTGCTGTGAAGGGAGCGCCAGAAATACTCAAATCAATGGTTTGTCAAACAATCAAATCCTCGTTTTTTAATTAATTTTGACTTTAATTCCTCTTAAAGTTTTCGAATACGCCCTCAAATTATGACGAGGTTTATATTGAAATGTCGAGAAGAGGGGCGAGGGTTCTGGCTTTGGGCAGAAGAACACTGGGAATGCTTTCACACCAACAGGTATTTCATTCAAACTTTTATTCAATTATCAAATAAGTTAACAATTATTTCCAATTATTAGGTCAGAGATATGACCAGAGCTGATGTCGAGAAGAACTTAGAATTTGCAGGTTTTGTAGTGATTTCATGTCCACTAAAACCTGACTCTAAACCAGTGATGAAAGAAATAATCAGTTCATTACATCACGTAATCATTTAAATAAAATAATCTTAAATTGTATTCAAAATAAATGGTATATATTTAAGGTAACAATGATTACGGGTGACGCCCCCCTCACCGCCTGTCATGTGGCCAAAGAATTGCATTTCATTTCCAAAAAGAAGGAAACTCTGATATTGACTGTCACTCAAAAACTAAGTAAACATTTGTTAATCAAATTTCAAAAATAAATTTATTATTTAATCCTTAAATTAAAGATGAATTCAATTGGATTTCAATTAATGAGAAGACAAGACTCGAATGCATTCCTAAAGATCTGAAACAATTTTTCAATACATTCGAGCTCTGCATTACTGGTGACGCTCTCAACCATTTGATTGACACAAACCTCAAGTTCTTCAAAAAAGTATTGCCTCACATCAGAGTGTTTGCTCGGGTGGCCCCCAAACAAAAGGTTAGTTCTCTATATTTATATTTAAAATTGAATTTTATTTGTTGTTTAGGAGGTTATCATTACTTCACTCCGGAGTTTGGGTTACACTACTCTAATGACAGGTATTTTATGGATTATATAATAATAATCTAAATAACGGTTTAATTATAAGGTGACGGAACCAATGATGTGGGGGCTCTAAAGCACGCACACGTTGGAGTTGCCCTTTTAGCCAACGCTCCCCTCTCAGTCGCAGACTTACCCAAACCGAAAAAGCCGGCCACTGATCCGTCGCATACTAACAATGAAATGATTAATAATATTCCTCGAAATAGAATGAGAGGCAGACCTCATGTTGAGAGAAGTTCCGGTACTTCTGGTCCACAAAACAGAGCTAATCGTCTGAACGACACTCAGCAACAGTTGCAGCGAATGATTCAGGAAATGGAAGAACAGGAAAAAGCTTCGGTTGTAAAACTAGGAGACGCCAGTATTGCCGCTCCGTTCACATCAAAACTATCGTCCATTCAATGCGGTATTCAATCAAAATATATGTAAACAATAATTAACTAATTATTTGTTGGACAGTATGTCATATCATAAAACAGGGTCGTTGTACTCTCGTAACAACACTCCAAATGTTTAAAATACTGGCCCTCAACGCACTTATACTCGCTTACAGTCAATCAGTTTTGTATTTGGATGGTATAAAGTTTAGTGATGGACAGGCTACTCTCCAGGGACTACTTCTTGCCGGATGCTTCTTATTTATATCCAGATCGCGGGTAAACATCTTCTGATTAGCTCTCAATTAATTTGATATCTAATTCTCTCACATATTATTCAAAGCCATTGACGACTCTCTCTTCGCGCCGACCTCTGCCTAATATTTTTAATATTTATACGATTCTTACGGTTTTACTTCAATTTGGAGTACATTTCTGTTGTTTAATATATTTAGTACGAGAGGCCACTTCCAGATCACTCAAACCTAAGGAAGACTTTCCAGACTTAGAGTCAGAATTTAAGGCCTCTATTCTTAATTCGACGGTTTATATAATCTCTATTTCACTTCAAGTCTCGACATTTGCTGTCAATTATAAGGTTTACTATAATTTTAATCAATTGTTTTGCTTTAATAAATTTATTAATCTTAAGGGCCATCCATTTATGGAGAGTTTGACTGAAAACAAGCCATTATTGTGGAGTATAATCGGTTCGTTTCTGGCAGTCTTAGCTCTAGTCACTGGAATATTACCCGATTTGTCCAATCAGTTCGGAATCGTTGACTTTCCATTAGATGTCAGTTCTCTTTTCAGTTTACTTCTAATTTTGATTTAATTAAACAAAAAAAAATTTCACTTCGATTTCAGTTCCAAAAGATTTTACTATCAGTTTTGGCAATGGATCTAATATTAGCGCTGGCAGTGGACAGGGTTTGTGAGTTTCTATTCGGTAGAGCAAAGTTAAAACGACTCTAACCCTTTTCATTCAATAGATTTATATTTAGTTTTTTTTAATTCAATTATTATTTAATTTTATGGACAATATTTGTCTCATTACTACTCATAACTGACTGTATATTAAATGACTTAAAGACAAATAAATTGGATTTTTTGTTAATTTTTTAGATATCAAACTATTGGTCAGCCCTTTAGTCACAATTGACTCAAATGATAATTAATTTCATTAAGAGTTTGACTTAAAGGGCAATAATAAACAAAATGAGTGGACGAGGAGTTACATCCAATAGGCTTTTGGTGTAATTTGCGATTAAACTCATATATATTTCATTGAATTTTAAGTTAAAATTTTGAATCATTTCCTAAAATGAATTCAAATTTGAATTTTGCTTTTAGTTTATTATTTCCATAAAACAATTAAAAAATAAATATTTAATTAAAACATTGTTTTTCTTAATTGTGTTCTTCACTCAAAACTTTCATTTAATTATTTTTAGAGAATTCTAATGAGCGGTGAGTTATAATGAGTTATAATTATTGTTTGAACTCCTCTTCACTTATGTTTTATTTATAATATCTATTGTTTTGTTTTGACTGTAATTATGTTTTGTTCGAAATTATTTTCATATATAAATTAAAACTGCAATTCATTGACCATAACTTCCGAAATAAAGTCTGGGTCTCATCTGATATAATAATTCCGGTTCACAATAATTATGCAGAACAGTTCATTTTTAGCTTATCAGCAATATGCAAGCTCATTTGCACAACTAATCAATGATTACTCATCGGTGATGATTAAAATATCTCTAAACTAACCAAGCAATATTATTTAAAAATCAATAAAAGTTTGATAAAAGAGATATATAGATGTGAAGTATCCATACCATACCATACCATACCATACCATACCTGAGCATTGCTTTAGCTATTGTTGGAAATTGAATGCATTCTTTGTTTCAAAGTTTTGCATAATTTGAAAGTTTCTCTGTTTTAATAAATTGATTGAAAAAACTTATTATTAAACAGTTTTTAGTTTTTATTTGTGAATCGCTTTAATTTGAATACATTTAAAGTCAATTATGTCTAAACTGTTGAACGGATCGATGGCTTATTAGGTCAATAACGACGTGCTCTGACTGACAATTATATTATACCTCATCAGTGAAGACATTTATTTTCACTGCAATTATTTAAGTGGGAAACCAGAGCCCAAAAGAGACACACCTAACAACATAACAAACACTCCGACCTTTTAATTGCAGTCAACATATTTTGCAAATAAATAACAATAATTTATTTGTTATTCAATAGAGAAAAACGCAAACATTTGTTCCCAATGGAAGTGTTTGTCCCCTCCAGACATCTCTAAAATCTTGACATTGAATTTGAATAGACTTTTCTCTAATTTATGAGAAAATCACTCAAAACTATTATAAATAATTAAGTTTTCAGCGATTTTTGTTTTTTGTTGAAAACATTTGAATAATTTATTGCTAAAACATTTCAGTTATAAACAACGGATAGAATTAAAATAATTATCAATAGAAATATATCGCAACAAATTAGAGGACCGGTAGAGTTGCCAACATTGCAGTAATTGGTTGTACAACAAGTCGTACATAAACTCAATTTAGTTCTCTCTCCTATCGATAAAGTTTTAAAGAAAAACAATTGTTTTATATTAAGACAAATAATGAGAAAGTGTTTAGATTTGTACCCAATAAGAAGCACCCGTCCACACAATCTTTGACACATTTGCGTTCAATCGCCCAGAATTTGAATTCTGTTGAGTACTGATCTATTTTTGCGTCCAAACGTAGAACTGCACAGAAGTGTTGTTTAGAATCACATTCAGAGCCGTAGAGACGAGTGTTATAAGTGCTGTATTTGTTGTTATAGTAATAATAGGTTTCATTTATTACTTTACAGCGAATGTCGTCTATTGTAGAACAGGTATAACACGAAAGATTGGAAGTACTCGGAGATGAATACAATTGTCTCGAATTATCTGTTTTACCACCAATTAATTGATTAGACATTATATACAAAACATATATTAATGACTTTACCGGATAATATTCCTTCAATTAATATATAGAAATGTATAATCACTGTCAGGACTATTATTTTCATAATTTTTGTTTAAATCCAACCATTTTTACAATTCTTTAAGATTTTTATAAAAAAAATGTTTATAAGGAAATAAGGATTTATAATAACTCCATATCTAAGCGCAGTGTTTTCACTTGACTTAAGTGATGCTCAGGTGATGATTATGTGTGTGATGAGACTGCACAGGGATCTGACTCTAACATTGATCAATAGAGAGGCGTTACGTTTCTGCTATTATAAAAGCACTCAAATATATTTTGTTTATTAACTTTACATAACTTTTGTTTAATAAATAATTTGGTCACAAACTGACCAATATTTGTACACAAATTGCATCTAGATCAAATTGTATCAAATTACCCAACTTTTCCAACAAAAACTGAAGTGAAGGCAAATTTCATTCCAATGCATCAATATATTGGGAAGAGCAAGATATTTGAATAGAATTTTCATAATATTCCTGTTTACTCCTACTTCTTTTCTATTATATATGGTTAGTGAGATAAGAGTCGACACATTTGGTTATTATTCGCATAATTGGTTAATAGAGTTCTTAAATCATAGTTTTCAAGGTTTGAGTAGAAATATGTTTGAATCGTTTAGACTTTCTCTTTCATGAGGGGGGTATAGCTCAGTGGTAGAGCATTCGACTGCAGATCGAGAGGTCCCCGGTTCAAACCCGGGTGCCCCCTCTTTTTTCACTTTTTCTTTTTAGTTTTTTCATTCATAAATCTATTGAACTAAACCTTTGAAAATAAATTAATTGATTCAAAATAAGTTTAATTTTTAAATATTTTGTTTAAACATTTGTTTATTTTTGTTCTAAAAAACTTTGGGAACAAAACATTTTTATAAATTTTAATAAAAATTTATAAATCATTTATACAAATATAAGACACAGAAAACTAAAAATAAATATTATTTAATCCAAAAAAGTTGATCCAAACTATTCTTAACAAAAATGATAAATAAGAAGTCAAGTATTGAAATTCAAACTACTTTTTCAACACCTATTCTGTAAACTTTTTATCAAAAAACTTTACAAAACAACTTATGATTATAATAATTGTTTGTAAAAATAGACGTTTTGTTAAAAAGTTTGATACAAAGAAATATATTTCTGAAAATTGAGGCGATATTTGCTTTAATCTTAAGTCGATTTGTAGAGAAGTATTGTTAAGTCTTTGTATAACATTCTTATATAACAGGCCTAAGGAATGGATAGAAAAATAAGTTTAAAACGCAAATAAATAATAGTTTGAGTATAGGTTGAGGCACAGGTTTATTAGATAACAATCTGATAGTAAGTCTATTCACTTATTTATCAGAATATCATATCATTTCCAAAGAATTAAATATTTTTTGTTTTGTTTTAAGAAAATATTGTTTTTGTGTTGAAATTTGTATAATCTATTAAAATTGAGTATTGATTCGATAGAATATTGATCTATGATTAACTATACATGCCTTGGAGTGTGTGACACAAGAGCCCCAATTCCTGCCGACTATGCAATGCCAAGTGGGTTGATATAACTGATCGAAGTCTTGTTTAATACTCTCTGCGATATGTTTTTCTGTGGTAAACACTTTGATTGCATGAGTGGTGCTTTGGACGGCTGCTTTTTGCATTTGGACGGGCATATCCGCTGCCTGTATCTTAAGCTCTGCTGTCCGTTCTTCTTCTATACTGTCTTCAATTCCGGTTAGAGAGAACCGGCGTTCCCTTTCCTTGTGTGCATTCAATGCACGAACTTTTGGACTAAAATATCGAAATTTTAAAAAATTATTAAACTTTGAGTGAATTAGAATTAAATGCTTTTCAATAATTCATAGAATCGATTATATATTACAAGAGTATTCACGCGAACATCACTTTAGTTCTCATTTATAATTAATTTATTAATTTCTATGCATTTCATTTCAAAATTATGAAAATCGTGTAAAAAATTTGAATAAAAACAGAAAATTCAGGATTTTTTGCCAACTTATTGATTTAATGTCAAGAAATGAAATTCAATTTTCTATTGAAAAATGGGTCATAAGATCATAATTATTATTATTTTGAGTTTAGTATTATCTAAATGTCTCATTAGATGCCATTTGTTCGGCAAAACTAACAAAATAAACATTTTCTCTGATATATTCTCTGAACTATTCGTAAACAACAAAAAGTTATTACTTTTTATCGCTTTAGAAAACATGAAAATAAAGAAAATTTCTGAGAGATCTAACATTTGATGCATGAAATTAATAATATAAAGTTTGAGTTCATATTATTCTTACGCATAAGTCGGCGATTGCTTCAGAAAATTGTCGATATCTTTAACCTGAGTTTTGTCACTCGAATAATCACTGCTTCCGTTTGAGTCTTAAATTAGAAAATTGTATTAAAAGAGAGACATAATTAGAAACTTTTTCTGATTAAAATCAGTTATTATGATAAAAAATGTCAATACCTTTCCGTACTTTCCGATAGTAAGAAACCGCACAAATCACTGAATAAACTCTGAGAGCAGTCAGAAATCCGACGATCACTGAAACAAACACATCAGTGGCTCCAGAACTAGACTGAAGACAATTCAAAATAGTTTTTTGTTGAACTTAGCGAATACATACCTTAAGGGTAGCCAATCTGAGCGCTGCCAATGCGACCATTTGGTCGTGTTCTGTACCCAATGGGATCCGCATGTCTTTAGGAAAATAGTGGTCTCTCATTGCATACTAAATAGTTTTTTTTCAAAGTTAATCGATAAAAGTATTCAACAAATTATCAGTTCTTTTATACTTTGCATACCATAATGACTCTGACCATAACAAAGCCAGCACTGGCTGCTATGTCCACTGCCGCGAACACCGCTAATAATAGGACTGTTTTTAACGAAACGTCTCTCTAAAAAATAGTTATCTTTAATAAAATAATATTTTTTAAAACAAATTATTTTTGTTAAAAATAAGTTTAAAATTTGTCCCACAAAACAAACAATAATCAATTAACAAGTTTATTTTTAAAGTTAATCTGCTCCATTACATTTACTAATTAGATTGAATCTAAGAATTTTTTTAAAAAACGACATCTAATTTGAGTTCAATTCGCTTCTGGTGTCGATTACTATTAAAAATAGTTGGGAAACGATTTCCAAAACAAGTGTTTCGTGTTTTGTGATTAATTTGATTGAGATTTATATTCAATCATTGATACAATTTATACGAATTTGGAACCAATTTTAAGACAAATTATATTTCAATTTTATATTAATTCTCAACAAAACTAAAATATTCACAAATTATTTTGCATTTAATATCAGTAATTAATTTTGAAAAACATTTACATAAAAAAATTTAGACAAACTTTCTCTTAAATTATGTGAAGCACTCCCTTAATGGTCAGGTTATGTGAAATTTAAATTTTATGAGTAAGTCAAAAATTCAGATTTTCTCCAACTATATTAACTATCCTTTTAAAAATTAAAACCTTTGATTTCGAATTAGTGATTAAACTTTGATTTATTTGGTTACATAATTAAAATAAAATTTATTTTTATCCCAAACTTTTAGCACAATTTGGTAAACTCACCGAACTATGTGTTTCACTGACTGCATAAGCCATCCAGGCCCAACTGTTAACATGGAATAAATGGAATTTAACACAAGAAATTAATTGATTGTTTTTTCACATTACATTAGAAAAGAGGAGTCACCATGATCATTGATCACAATCGAATAGTATGTAAATTATTCTTTACTTTTGTAAACTTAATTTAAAAGATAAGTTTTAAATTAGAATTTTAAATGTGTTTTAGTCTGAATATTGAGCTATTTTTGTGATTATCTGATAAATTTTAGTATATTTTAAAGTGTTTAATGTATTAATAGATCTGATATGAGATCTAATATTTATTTTTTGATAATTTTTAAAAAATATTATTAAAATGCAAATGATTTTGTGGTGACCCCTCTTTACTTTGAATTTGTTGACGAACCTGATTATATAGACGAATACGAATACAAGACTGAGGATAAGTGTAGTACGTGCCGACCATAATTCAACTGAGCGTTTAGAACAGGCAATAAACGAATTGTTTATTATTAGAAAGTGATAACACCGTTATTGGGGTCGAGAATTAAAATATAATTTGAATGAATAGAAAACTAAAATTTGCTTTTGTTTTATGCGTTGTCTTATATTTTGTTTTTGTCTCCAATTTTATTCTGTTTCCGCTAAACATACTTTCAATCATTACTTTCATTTCTATTGCACTCAAATGGGGGTCTATTTACTACTTTAGGACAGGTATAATAAAAAACAAAAATAACTTTGAATTTGAGTCAAACCTATTAGTATTTCGATATCTTGTCTGAAGTTTTCGATGTGAAGGATAGCGATTTGAGATGACTTATGAATGGCTCGAACGCTATTATTAACATCTTTTGGTATATTAATGTCAATCCACTCATTTGAGACAAACTTCAAGAAACTGACTTCTCTGTCCACTTCATACAGCTTTCCAGTCAATAGAATCATTGCTAAAAATGACAGTCCCTGAAGGAAATGCATTAAATATTATAAAGTATTTAATTATTACATTTTAAAAATATTAAATATTCACAAATTTTAAACTAATTTATGTCAAAACACTTTTTAATCTCAGTTTTATTCATTGAGAAAACCATTTTAAAAGTGAAAATTTTGACAACAAATTCATATCAAATACATTATAACTCATGAATTTAAAACTTAAAGCTTATGTTAAAAAATAATTAAATAAATAATTTAAGGATTCAATCAAAATATCAAATCAATCAATAATCAGAATCTCAGGGTTTTTGATACACAAACTAAAGGAAAATTTTGTTTTAAAATATCATTTCCTCATCGCTTTCTTAATTCAAATTTTCTTTTCACTACATATAACTTACATTTATTTAAATCACTCAAACAGTTTTTTGAAACAAATTTTGAAGACATGAGAAGAAAAAATATTAATTAAAATTAGTTTTGAATTTTTCATATTTTTTTCTCTCGTATTATAAATGAATTTTTGGTTCAAAACAATAAAAAATATTACAATACTTAATGCTATTGTATTGTAATAATAATAAAGCAATTCTTGTCAATCGATGTAATGAATCAAACATTAGATTTATTACAAAAAACTATTCGATACCTCAAACTGCGAGAAGACCTTTTCATCACAAATTCAATTTAATTAATGATTTTTCATTGAATTTTTTTACTCATTTAATAGACTCGAATAAAAAACAATGTTTAATAGATTCATATTTTTTTATTAGTTATGTTATATATGATTGCATTTTTCACTATTAACTAAACTTTTATCCATTGACTTAGTTTTTTGCATAAAATTTTTTTGAAATAAAATCAATTTATTCTAAACTTTGTTTTTCTTATCGATTTGTTTTCACTATTATTTTACGGAAGAAATTCAACAAATTTTTTAGACTCAATACTAATACAATTAATTTGTAGATTTGAAAAATATCTCAGTATTTGTTACACCTTTTCATTCGTTTTGTCTGAATTGAAAGTTAAATAATAATATTATTTAAGTTTAAAAGTTTTTAGTTAAACAAAAATTTGATTACCTTATTCAATTAAATATAATATTAAATTGAATTTCTCATAGAATTAACTTATCTTAAAATCGCAATTATTTTCATTTTTTATTTGGGAAAAATTAGTTCATTTCAGACATAAAAATACAAATATCTTATTATTTCATTCATTTTAATGAATTTTCAAATGTGTGTGTGTGTGTGTGTGTGTGTGTGTGTGTGA
>JAQGBR010000012.1:0-29558 GCA_034698525.1 Achipteria nitens | reverse complement strand
ATTTAATAAAAAACAAAATTTAAGTTCATTTGTCTATTTTAAACATATTCTCTATATCTCGAACAACCTCTTTAAATCGAACGGGAGGTCTGGTCCCGTCCTATGTTCGAGTAATAGAAGTTATTCTGTAATTGTAATTAACTTTATTTTATCGATCGATATTCGGTTATATATCACGAAATATATAATTTAATTCAAAAATAATTTGTGTAATAGTTTTCTGAAAGTGGTTTGAATTGAAGTGATTTTTCGAAATATGTGCTGATTTACGAAAGCACAGCATTATTTTGATGAGGGTTTTTAGATTTAAAATTCTAATTTATTATTCAATTCTTTAGTGTTTTTGTTTTAAACTCATTTTTTCTCTTCTGTTTTAAATTATTTCACAAAAATGTATTGACTTTTTGTATCATATGATATGATTTAACAAAAATTGAAAACATTATGTGAACTGAATTTTCAATTAATAGTTGGCTCAGGAAATCATTTAGAGAACAAATCCAAGAATTCAAATTATCCAGGAAAACACTTTTTGATTCCGTTTCGTAGAATAAAGCCTTGAATAGTTGAATATTTTATTTATTTATTTTTCTCATAACTCTATTTATTTACCTTAGATTTTGAGTTTAAACCAATATTTCCATAATTTCTGAGTAAAGCTTTTTAAACAAAAACATATTTTTCACTTTATTTTTATTTTGGAAAAAAGGTTTACTACGAAAAATATAAAAATAGATAAAAAGTTTTCTCATTAAATAAATAATCAAAACTATTCGAGGCTATGAAAACACAATAACAAAAATTTGTTTAAAACTCATTTGTTTAAGAACTCAATGATAACTTAATTGAGAGAAAAAATAAGTTATTCTATTCAATGAAATAGTTGTTTGAATTATTCCTAACACAAAATTACCCATTTCGACAATTCATCACCTTGAGCAAATCTATGTATTAGATTCGCTTTGACTCAAGAGTTCAATTCCTATTTATTTATTTATTCTTAATGTTTATTTTGAATAAAAATTTATCAAATTTTATGAATAGAGTCAACAGTTTTGACGAAAATTTTTATTTACATTTCATTTAATTATTTTTTAAAGAATAATAAATAATTTCCAAAAAAGAGTTATTTTATTATATATTTTTCAATGAATTACTATTTTATGAATAGTTTTAAATGTTTTTAAAATAATGAATACATTTTAGATTCACAATAAGTTCTAATCAATTAATGATTGGGTTATGAAATACTAAATTCAGACAATTGAACAGTGATTTGCATACAAAAGAGTATAACATTTATTAATTATCTTTTTTTGATTGATTTTCACGCAAACAAATAGTATTTCACGCATTTTATTAATTGTTTATTCATTGAATCCATAGCCCGAACAACAATTCCATTAACACAAGTAATCTCTGTCCGGACCTGTTTCTGCTCGAAACCCAATCTTAAGAATCTGATCTGCGATTGTATTATAAATGATGACCTGATCGATGACACACCAGACCATAGGGTGACTCTGGTCAGACTGTTTTATGCCGTTCCCGTCGGTAGATATGGCTGGAAAGTAGAGGCACTTATTTTGCAAACAGATTTCTATACGAATAGTACTCTTTTTAATTATGTCCGCAAAATTCGTAATATTATTAATGGTTTGTATAAATCAATTCAATTCAATGGAATGGCTCTTAAATTTAAACTGATTTCAGGCTATAAAAGACCGAAACGTTTATTGGTTTTCGTTAACCCTTTCGGTGGTAACAGAAAGGGACGAAAAATATATGAGAAGAAAGTATTTCCTGTTTTCAAATTGGCGGCCATTGATGTCGACTGTATTGTCACCGAAAGAGCAAATCACGCAAAAGACATACTCCTTGACTCTCAAATCTCTATTGAGAGCTACGATGGAGTGATATGTGTTGGCGGCGATGGTATGTTCGCTGAACTATTGAATGGTATACTTATCAGAACACAAAGAGATAATGGGATCAATTGGTCTTCTTCTGAGAGCACTTTGAGAAAACCCAAAACAATTTTGGGTGTAATCCCTGCCGGCTCTACAGATGCTGTCGCTTATGGCACTACTGGTATCAATGATCCGATCACTTCAGCCGTTGTTATTGTTTTGGGCCGAAAACTTAATATTGATGTCTGTGCTGTTCATCATAGAGATGAGGACAAACTGATTCGTTATTCGACTTCATTTCTCGGATACGGATATTTTGGTGATACCATTGCTGACAGTGAGGCCAACCGCTGGATGGGTCCTAAAAGATATGATTGGGCCGGAGTTAAGAAGTTTATTAGACATCGACTCTATTCCGGAGAAATAAAGCTCTGCATTGAACCGAGTGATGGCTCTCCAAAAGACACCGCAGTTTGCACTAATGGGTCAGTTATTTCACTAATAATTTAAAGTTTCTCTCAAATAAACTAACTCTCAATTTATTATAGATGCGAACAGTGCGCTAAAGCTGCCACACAAGCGAGGGATCGCCTCAATGAAGATGACTCTCCAGGTATTCACAAAATTTAATCTGAATTTCATTCAAAATTTTGATTTTCATATAATTTTTTGGTCAAATCAAAGCTTGCATTTCAATCAGAGGTAAATTCCTGGCCATAAACGCGGCCACAATGACGTGTCGGTGCCGAATGACCAAAAATGGAATCTCACCGAAAGCCCATTTGGGTAATGGCTGTACAGATCTTATTTTGGTGTCGCAGTGTTCACGACTCGATTATCTCAAATATCTTTTGCGGACCGCCTTATCATCTAAAAGTCCGGTGCGTTTAGACATTAATTGATTAAACAAAAGAAGATTTAATTTATTTAAATGTCTTTAATGTCAGTTCGATCTCAACTTTGTTGACGTCTATCGCGTCAGAGAATTCGAATTCAATCCGATTGTAGGACCGGATCAGATGAAAAACGCCAGCGTCTGGAACTGTGACGGCGAAGTAGTGGACGAGGCGGCCATTCACGTCAAAGTCCACTGTCAGCTCATCACTCTGTTTGCCTCCGGTATTGAAATGAGGGAAATGTTGTAAAACGACATAAATATTGTTATTTTTGACCACAATTTTTATTATACATTGACTTTAAATGTCTGTTTCCGAAACAGTCATAAAACATATCCACTTTTTTCCGATTTTTATTACAACTTTTTAATAATAGTTTTGTTTTTCTCATATAATACTAACATTTCATTAGAGTATTGCTCAACAGTTTTCAACACAAAATACATTACAATTTATTCGAGTTTTAATATATCTTTAGATTTATTTCAATAAATGTTTTACTTTTTAATATAATAATAAACGTTTTGCAGTAATGAGTGGCACAGAATATCAGATGTGTTTAACACCAAAAGAGCGCAAAAAAACATATTATGGAACAAAATACAAAAAAATAAAAATAGTATACATTTATATAAAAGTAAAGCTGTCTTTCAATTGTAGAGAAAGATTAGGCGAAACCCGCGGGAGGGTTGTCTGCAAATGTTTTCCTGTAGTTCTCTGGAAATACAGCCATAAATTTATATCTTTCGCCCATATCTTTGAGAAGCATATCGACACCGCTCTGAAGGTCTGCCTTCTGTTTTTCGTCCGCCTGAGCCAACAGTTGCTATCCATTGATATTTTATTATATTTAATGAGTTTTCGGTAAATATTGGATTAAATACTTACAGATAATCGTAACTCAATTCCCAAACTCTTAAGGAAGTGTTGTTGAGTGGCTGTTCCAAAAACGGTTGCCTTGTCTTTGATTTGACGCTTTAAATAACCGAAGTCGACGTCTGCGGTCAAGTCTGCAGTTCCCGGCTCTTTAAGCGGATCCCATATCTGGTGGTCTCTGAAAGCTCTGAATGTATCCCTATTTTGGTTGTCTTCATATCCATAATCGCAAATCAGAAAACAGCCTTCAATTCAATTCAATTCAAATCAAATAAATTAATTATTTCCTCAAAATTAAGGAAAGAAATGAATAAAAATTAAAATAATTTTAATGAAATTTTAATTATTGGACTAAACCTGGATTTTTCTGACTAAATCTTGCGATCACTTCATCCATGACCAGAGCTGACTGCGGACACACTTCGAGGTTATCTCCATTAAGAGTTGGGTCAATAAATAGTTTAGAGGCTGGGGTTTCGTTCTTCGCTATAATATATCGCAATTCGTTATTTGTGTCGCAATCGATCAGAACTTCACGCCATTCACCGGAAGGCGATCTCTATATAAACAGTTATTAAATAATTTTTCGTTTATTAATAAAATTGGAGTAAATTTTACCACAAATTTATGGATCGGAAGGGCGTCTAAAAACTCGTGAGCGATGATAGCAGTGAAACCAGATTTGACTGGCATTTGGTCCAGAGATCGATACCAAGTGATGGGAAGTCCTGTTTTGGTGAGTGCGCTGTGACGGCCATCGATAGCGTTGGCATTCCTTTCAATAAGACTAACGGTTCCACAAATATTCTGTTCTTGAATTTGTGTCAAATGAGGAGAGATTTCAATTAAATGCAAAGAAGTCACGTCTTTCGAGTGGGAAAACTGTGAGAGCACTCTTCCCACGTCATCAGCCAATGTTCCTCTTCCCGGACCTAATTCTACGACACGAAGAGGTTTAGGACAGCCGTATCGCTGCCATTCATTCAACAGCCAAACGGCTATTAACTACAAAAAGAGACCAAATATTTAATTGAATTCAATTTGAAAGCAATCGATAAAAACCTCTCCGAATATCTGTGAAATCTCTGGGGATGTCGTGAAGTGTCCTTTAGTTCCGAAGACATCGTCTTTCATATAGAATCCTGAGATCGGATGCGTTAAAACCATTTTCATATAATCAGCGACAGTCAGAGGACCGACAGCTTTGATTCGTTGAACCATTTCTGTCCTCAAAGACAACTCTTTTTGCTTAACATCGGCTGAACTCAAATTATGAGAATATCTGGCCGTCAGTGAAGAACTCTTATCCAAAATTCTGGACAGAATCGGAGCACATCTTAGATAGCCGTGCGATCGGTTGGTCAAAGACTTAGAGACCAGACCAGAGATCACACGATTTGATAAAATAAAGCCATTCATTGCATTCAATAAATTGTCGGATAATTGTCTTCAAAAATCACAAAAAATATTTTAATTGATTTAAAATAAACAGTTTTTTGTTGATTGTCTCTACACTTAAAGTTTATGTCTTACGAGACATAAAAAACGTTTCATACGATTCAATGCATAAACAAAATTGAGTGCAAATAACGTCACTTCAAATAACTCCCGATAAGTACTTAAAACCGGTTGTAATCAAATCTAATCGAGAGAAAACTGGTTCTTATTTATATGTTTAAGCTTTTAAATGATTAAATTGATTGAAAAATTTCCCTTAAATTTAATTGAACTCAATATTCAGAATAATTAGATGTTTTATAAGAGAAGTTTTAAATTATCGTTTGTTTGCATAAAAGTCAGTTTTAAACCATTTACTGATTAACCAAACGTATAGTTTGTGTAGTTTTTTGTAGTAAACAACTATTTGTTGTAAAAGGCTTTACGTAGTATTTGACTAAAATATTATGGTTTGAATGATACGTGACTTTTATCATGTGATATATGAGTTGATTCTAACCACAGATTTGTCATATTCTGAATGTCTGACAAATTCGTGGCCGACAGACAGCTATTGTCTCAGACTGTCTCTCCTCTGCCACCCATTTAGACATCTTTAGACTTTAGACCACAAATGATAAGCAAAATAATAACAAATATCACTCATAGAATGTACTAAATAACAATTATCCTGATATTATTAACAGTCTTATCGAAGGGCTTTCCCTTTCACTATCAAATACTTTATAGAGGATTAAACAATTAAACATGTACCTTTTTTAGACAGTATTCTTGTGGACAGACTTGAAATGAATTGATTTTTATTAACAAATGTTTTGTTTAAATTCTAATTTATTTGAAATTATAAATTCAAAGACATCTTCAGAGACAATATGTTTGACATCAGAAATCATTCAGTTATTCAAAGATATCGAAGAATAGAAGTTATGACAGAAGACAATACAAAATACATGAGAATTACATTGAATTAAATGAAGAGTCAAATAAGAAATTCAACTGAAAAACAGATTAAATAGTGAACCAAATAAATAATTTTATTAATCAAAAGACAAACGAATCCCCTATTAATGAATTGTCGGATTGGATCCAATTATTTTATAATCAAATAATTCAAAGAAAACTCATGAAAAAAGAATGGAATCAGAAGTAAATGAAGAGTTGTTTGAAATTTCCAAATAATTGTGGAACAGTTGTCATGAATGGCATTATAATACAATTGTCTAAGAATTCAAATAAAATATCATCCATTCCTCACACAATCACCAGATTTCCAAACAATTGGAGCTTAAAATCACTTTTTGTTTGAATTAATTAATAAATAATATAATTATCTCTTTATTTGAGACAATGATTGGGACATAACTAATGAATTGGTTTTAAAATAAATATTAAACTAAAATAACTCTTAATTATGATTTGATTTACAACGAAAACTATGATTAGAGTTGAGGTCAACTGAATTTCATTCATTGAAAACATTTATCCATTCATTCATTAATTAATTGATTGACTGATCGCCACATTTCTTCAGTCGATTGTATTGTGTTTTATATGTGAATAACAGCTGTTTATTGAATACTAATATAAAGTACGACACAAATGACGTCAACTGTTGTTTGAGAGGTGAGAATCACAACTCTATTCATAAGTGAAATAATCGACATTTTAGTCCTTTTAATTCTGGTAAACCAGTTAAGTTCAATGGAATAAACAGATTAATTTAATTTTAAAACTACTCCATATCAGAGTTGATTGTATTGACTAAAATTTGACTAAAAATTATTAATTTGTTCAATAATTTAGTCATTTTAATCTGATATAAGAATGGGACCGAATAAGAAAAGTGTCATTAAGTCTTCTGTAAGTCTAAGTAAGCAATTGTTTTTGAAAGCCATTCATAATAATATTAAAAGTATGCAACGCGTCAACAAAGTAATTGGTTTTCTTTTGAATAACATTTCATACTATCTGTCGATCCCTACAAATCCGTAAGTTTTTATTGATTTATATTTTATATTTAAATTTAATAAATAGTAATAATTTGAGTAATAATAGTAGTAATAACTGTTGCGATGATATCAAGAATAGTATCAATACTTCTGGAGATAAGAAGAGGTAAACGAGAAAAACATTTCTTTAAATTTAGTCTTCAATTTAGTCCTCATTTTTGGTCATTAATTGATGTCTTAATTTCAATGACATCTCTTAACGGTATTCTCATTTCGGTGACACTAAAGAGTATTAATTAAGAGTTGGAGTTCTCTCTATATTTGTGTTGTGGTCTTACTTTTGGTGCCAAACATTTTTCTTGTTTTACTTCAACTTATTCTTGACTTTAGAGGAATGGTATTCAATGGTTTGTGTAATTGATAGCAATTTTTGTTAGTTTAGAAAATGTGTTGACATTTAAATGTCATTATTTTGTTCTGAAAACTGGTTTTTGGTTCAGAAAAACACTGTTTTTATCGATAATTGTTTTGTTTGTTTCGGAATCAAAATTGAAATCAAATTCAAAGGAAGCGATAAATTAATAATGAAATGAACTCAAAGTATATCTCTTTTCAAGGCTATGGCACTAATTTTTGTTAATTTTGGTCATAGTGGTGGCCCTCACCCTCTACACATCCCTTCCCTTTTGTTCTGATTTTATTTTTGTTGAAAGAGTAGATATAATGAGTAAATAGACCTTCGATTGATTTATATCTGATATTTAATATGATGTCAAACGCTTAATGAAACTCATATTATATAATATTATTTGTGATTTGGTTTAGAATTTTAATCACATATTAATTACTTATTCATTAGAATAGGTTTACATTTGATCTGTGCTTTGAATCCTTATTTGTTAGTATCGATAAAACTATTATTTTCATAGTTTTAGAGTATTTTTATTTAAATCTTTGAATATTTGTCCGAATAATTAGATTTAAGACTTTTGAAAATTGGTTTTTAATCAGATTTCAAGTGGCAATGAATCTCATGTATGGACTCTACAAACAAATTATTTTCTTTAAGAAAAAGTTCTGAACATTGATGTTAAGGGTGTGCCCATCCAAATGTGTTTTCATTAGATTTTTAGTCTTAATTCTATTGATTATTGTGGTAACTGTTGAGGGTCTGCCCCTATTTAATATTATGATTTAATATTAAATTATTAAAACACTAATTTTGGTACTCTTTTGACATAAATTTGAGAACTAATAGATATATAAAACAAAATATTGGATTGAATTCGTTTTTCAAATAAATTTTAATAATATTCTCCTTTTTTGCTGTCTATTACTGTGTATTACTTTTAATGAGTTTGACTACTATTAGTTTGGGACCCCTCTGACAGCCCTATCCCTCACTTTATGAATATTTTATTTTATAAGAATTTATCGATTATTGAAATATTGAGCGCATCTGTTATACCATTTAAATCAATAATTGATTAAAATATTTCAAATTCATATAAACGACGAAAAAACTGTTTCATCGATTTGTTGGCTTCACTTCAAATATTTGAAATATTTGTACTCAAAATATTAGTCCCATTCTTATGACCGGATTTTTTTGAAGTGGAGTTTATGCTTATTTGTGATTATTTAGATAACATATCCTGACTAAAGGAGGCGGATATCTGGTCCCCAAAAACAATTTCCCTTCATTTGATTCAAACATCTTTTAGTTTTTATCTGAATATTGAATCAAATTATTTATTAACTCTATTTAGAGACCTATTTTATTAGGGATGAGCTCATTGTCGTTGTTGTGAGCCTTTTATTATATTTAGAGTTAATTTTAATTAATAACTAATGCAATGATATATTGTCCATAAAATGCAAACATCTCTTCTGTATAAGAATGCCATTTGAAGGTTGGCTCACAATTTTCAGAGCATTTTTTATTGATTTATTCGTGGTTTTGTTGCGCAGTCATATTATTACTTTTAGCAGACAAGTAATGCGCACAGAATTGTTAGGACAAGGAATTGTTGGACACTCTGCAACTCGAGTCAAGTTTTGCCTTATATTTTTGCAGAGCTCTCAAACATTTATTCTATGAGTTGCAGTGAAGTGTCTTTTTTGGAGTATGTTTTTAACACTATATAAATCAGTTGAATCGCATTTGAAATCAATGACAACATTTATGAAACCTCACGACTCCTCACTATCCCAGCAATTATTGCAATTGGACTCATCGCCCATCAAAAGGCCGTCTCCTTCACACAAAGACCAGATCCGTAGAAACCCGAGGCCTCAAAAGCGTCATTTGCCAGTAATTAATAGCGACGGAGTAATATCCGTTCCCTATCAGAGGACAATGGGTTTTGATAGCAATTATTTGACATTTAGTGGAAACACTAATATTAGTGCCGCACGAGATGTAAACCCGCGCGAGAGAGCCCTCCAACAAATGCATCACAAATACTGTGAATCTAATTTCGAACTCGAAAATCAAAGACAGAACTCCGGACCGTTTGTTGAAAACAATTGCAATCCTTATTGTGATAACAGAGATAGCGATTCCAGTGATTGTGATCTCAATAATATTAAGTGTGATATTCATAGTTCCGATCTTATAATACGATCAAAGCCTCAGATGATTCCAATTCCTAGATTATTGCCTCAATTATGGCAGTAAGTGCTCTCTTCTCTAATTATCTGCTCTTCTTTTTTCTGTTATGCCTTTCCGTTAGATTTGGAAATTAATTACTTTCTGTTAATGACTTCATGTTTGGCCCAAATTATTATTTTTCATATATTTGTCTCAAAATATTTGATATTAATTTCCTTTCAAATGATTTATGTTTTTATTGTTTTTCTTATCAATCGATTAGAAAAGACAACAAAAGCCCTCCACTGCCTCTCTATGAAGAAGAAGACGATGAAGAGCTCATTGGATCGGATGAAGACGAACAGGAAGACCCACAAGACTACGTCAAAGGTGGTTATCATCCGGTGAAGATCAGTGACGTCTTCAACAACAGATACTGTGTCGTACGAAAGCTGGGTTGGGGTCACTTCAGCACTGTTTGGCTCTGTTGGGATCTCACGTAAGTTACAATTGACATACTTTTGCTTAAAGACATTGATTTTTGTGACACATAACTAACTACTTGTGCTCTCTTATATAAAACTTAACACTTAATCTCTGAACACTAGAGATAACCAATAGTTTTGCTCCTCTAATATACTTGAAATTAATGGCAAATCTCTTTCAATACTTAATCTCAATCTTTTGTATTATTATTTTGCTTTTCTTTTAATAACTTTTGAACTTTTCATTGGAAAAGCATTTTTAGTGCTGTTCTTTTGGTTTTGGTTTTGTTCAAAATTGAGTTAAAATGATTTTTATTAGACATTTTGTTTGCATCAAAAAATCTTTCATTAAATTTTCATTTATTTTTTCGAGTAAAACACTTTTTTAGTCTAAAGAAGAAGAAGTGAAATAAAAAACTGTTATTTGACTTATATTTGATTTATATTTGTCTAACACATAGTGTTTATTAACTGAATTTATTATTTATTTGGTTTTGCTTTTAGTGATAAGCGTTTTGTAGCGCTAAAGTGTGTCAAAAGCGCATCACATTATACCGAGACTGCGATCGATGAAATCAAATTACTTAAAAGTGTAAGTCATGTCCACAATCTCTTATGTTTCTCATAATAATAACTAATCGATTGAAGCAAATGCTAATCAATTTTCATAAACTACTCATACAAATGGAATTATAGGTTCGAGAGAGCGATCCGGACGATCCCTATGGAGACCGAGTGGTCAAACTGTTAGATGACTTCAAGATTAGTGGAATTAATGGCACCCGTAATAAAAAAAATTGTTTTTTATTTTATCTATTATTTGAATAATTTATTGATTTTCTATTCAGACGTTTGTATGGTATTTGAAGTCTTGGGCTGTAATTTGTTAAAACTCATCATTCGATCAAATTATGAGGGAATACCTATCGCTAACGTCAAGAAAATTATACGACAAGTGCTTTACTTTACTCTTGAGTTATCGATTTCTCTTAACATTTATTTGTTATTCTCGAACAGGTTTTAGAGGGTTTGGATTATTTGCACTCAAAATGTAAAATAATACACACAGACATCAAACCAGAGAACATATTACTCACTGTAGACGAGTGTTATGTCCGCCGATTAGCAAATGAGGCCTATCAGTGGCAACAAATGGGTGTCAAACTTCCGGGTTCTCTTGTCTCTACTGCTCCTAAAGACTTATTGGGTGAGTCCTCTATTTTGGTTGATTCCAAATCAGATTAAGTTAACAACAATTCTAATAAAATTGAATTTTGAATCTTCAGGTCCTTCGATGTCATCAAAAATGTCAAAAAACAAGAAGAAAAAACTGAAAAAGAAGGCCAAAAAAGTGGCCGAAATCCGTGAAATCCAAATGCAACAGTTGGCTGAAGTCGAAATGAGAGAACAGTTGACTGCCGGCAGTTCCTGTCCCCGATATGGCGGCGATTACGATGAAGAAGAAGACTCTTTCAGTGCTATTATGACTGAACGATGCACTCATAGAAATGGAGGGGAAAGGCTATCAGCAGTGGATGAAGAGTTGGTTGACTCAGCGTCTCATTCGAATCACGTCTCATCAATGATAGCGTCTTCCTGTCACGACATACATAACGGACATCACTATAAATCTCAGGCCAGAGCTAAACCCAAAGAACTGACCGTCGATTGCGATAACGACTATAATATTGAGAACAGAAACCGTTTGGAGAGGTCTGAAAGCACTTTAGTCCCTAACTATCAAAAGTCTAAAGAAATGGGAATGAGAAGAGTCGCCAGTTGTCCGGGTATTACATCTCTCTCTTAATTAGCTAATCATTTGATTAATTATATGATTTCTGTCTAATCAAAAACAGATCAGCAAAAAATGATGGATCGTTCGCCCGATCCGTCGCATGAAAATTGTGATATTAATGTCAAGATTGCAGATCTTGGGAACGCCTGTTGGGAGGTATGTATCTATTATTCTTCAATCAATCATTAGAATATTGCAATCAATTTGTTTAACGATCCATAAAATGATTAAAAGGATCATCACTTCACTGAAGACATTCAGACGCGTCAATATCGATGTCTTGAAGTAATACTCGGAGCGGGTTATGGAACACCAGCTGACATTTGGTCGACAGCTTGTATGGCTTTTGAGTTGGCCACTGGTGACTACCTGTTTGAACCCCACTCTGCAGAAGAATACTCCAGAGATGACGACCATTTGGCGCATATAATAGAACTGTTGGGTCCGATCCCTAAAAATATTGCGTTCGCCGGCCGTTACTCTCGAGAATTCTTTAATAAAAGAGGTTTTGAATGGAATTTATTTTGGATTAAAATCTAAATATTAATTATTTGTTAAAATTAGGAGAACTACGAAATATTCACTCATTAAAGCCTTGGGGTCTCTATGAGGTGTTGACAGAAAAGTACGATTGGGAGCCGTCTAAAGCCGAACAATTCGCCGATTTTCTCCTACCTATGCTTCAGTACGACCCCCTCAAGAGGGCAAAGGCTCGCGACTGTCTCAACCATCAATGGCTGTCCGATACGGACGCCGACTCGTTATAAGTTATTGATTTTCATTATTATTATTATAATTATTGAAATTTTTTTTAAAGCAAAACATTGTTTTTTAGCTAAAAATATAATTATAAACAATAATTAAAAACATTTTTAATTTTTATTCAATATTTAAAACAGAAAAACAGTTACAGAAAAACGAATTTTGTTTTTATAAAAAATTATCCAAAAAAGAGGCAAAAAACTAATTAACAGTTTATTTAAATCCAATTTATTTATAACTTTTTCTACAAAATTAATTCATAATTTGCAGCTTATAATCGATTTTAGTCTAAAAACAACAATTGATTTGTAATTTATTGTATAATTAATTTTTTTCAATTATAAACCAAAAAACAAAAGAAATACTTATCGATCACTCATTTATTTGTCGATTAATTTTACATTTAATTTATTTTATGATTTAATGTTTCGATTCTTACATTGAATTCGTGTATAGTCTTAGTGTTACTCATTTTTAGATAACTTTTGTTGATCTTTGAAATTCCCCACAAAATGACTCATATTTTGGACATTTCCAGTCTACTGTCCAATTTGACCATGCCCATGTTTGTTGAGTCATAAACTGAGCCGACTATTCATCGAATAGTATGTGAGTAAACTTTAATTTATAAACATTTTTTGCTGAAAAAATGGGTTTTCATTATTATTATGAGTTTTATGATAATTTAATAGTGAATTACATAACAATTTTTTCGTTTATAAATTCAAAGACGTGTTTCCGCATATATTTTAATAATTCGAATCATTTAATGAATTGATAGTTATTTTTAGAAAAACAATTGTTATTAACACATATTTATTATTTAATTAATGGTCCGTTGATTCAAATTTCAATTTAATATTTAACTATTTGTCTGATTGTGCTGTCAGTCCATAATTTAAAACATTTTAATTGTTCTAAAAAATGGATGATCTTGGTGATCTTTAAATGACATATTTATTCCGGTTTTGCGTAATTCAAATATTCGAGTTGACAATTGTGAGCATGGTGATTCAAATTACTTAAAGGGGAAATATTAGGGGAATTCCCGTCTATTATGAAATTAATATTATGCGAGAAAAATATTAATTCTCTGTTTATAATCGTTTTGTGACTTATTTTTGAATAATTAGTTCTAAATTTATTTCTGAGAATTGAATTTTGGATTCGTTGCCAAAAATTTTGTTTGAATTTCAAAATAAATGTTCGCAAAACAAAACATTAATTATTTTAAAGCGTTTCTCTTTTTCAAACACTCTTTTCATTTGTAGTTTAATTCTTATTCTGTACTACTTTTCAATTGATTTCAAAGAGCTTTTTTCAGAATATTTTTAAATACGTTTTTTAAACATTAAAATTAAGGACTGGTGCTTATCGTAGTGATCACTAACTGGCAAATTGTCTCTTCATTTCACTCTTAACATCAATTAATCAAAAGTGATATCAATTTTCAGAAATCTATCCTTGTTTGTATAGCTATTAATGTGCTTGCTACTTTTAACAGTATTCTTAGAAATGTTCAATTTACTGAGTAATTAGATGCTAGATGATGCGACAAATTAAAGTCGGTGTTGTATGTCTAGACAGCTGATATATCTGATGCTATTGAGACTATTTAAGCAAGCTCATTCTCTAATTCAGTAGGACTTTGCGGTTAATGTTTAATAAAAAAAATAATTTATTATTAATAATAGTTTTTCTAACATTCTATACATTCTATACATAATTCACTTTTATAGACAACTTTCACATTAAACCCATTTTTATAGGAATCGAGTTTTTGGTTAATATTTAATGATTTGTATGAATGTATGAAATATCCTGTGGTTTGGATGTGGTTTGACTCAAAATTTCACTCGAATTTCACAGTTAATGAACGCATTTCTAAAAATGCGAACAAAAATCAATGGTCTAATCAATGGTCTAATTATTTGTATAGAAATCTTTTGTCATTTCCCTGATATCCATTTCCCTAACTATGCGTTTGGAGCGAAAGCGATAAGAGTATGGGTTTTGTTTCATCGGATACCAGATAAAGATCGACAACATTTGAATAAAGTGCCGAAAATAATGTAATTTTAGTCTTAAATTATATGAGTGTTGGGGTCAGTCTTAAAATATTGAGTTCAGATATATATGTGTTTATGAATTATATATTTCACAGACATTTCACGACTGAATATACGTATGAATTGAAGGCCGACTACAATATCCACTGTAGTGTAAGGCTAAACAAAACTAACCTGAGAAGTATTTAGTAGTGTCCAAGGCCAAATCATAAAGCGCTGGCAAAGCCTAGACTACGAAAGATATTGTGTGTATTGAAAAGCAGTGGTAAACGTCAAATGAAGGCGTAAACCAAAGGCAGCCTCAGTTACTGCCCTGAGCGCAATCGAAAGTATGTTTTACATAGAAATAGCTATTCCTTTAATAAATATTATTTATTTCGTATTACAAGTCGCACAGGCAAAGAGCACAAGTGCTTAAGACTAGTGCTAAAGTTTGATAATTTTAAGGCAATTATTTTTTTCACATTTGATTACAATTAAAATATACAGTCATTAAAGCAATTGTTTATTATATCAAAAGCTATGCCAACAAATGTTTGATCAAAAACTTCAGTTCGCAGTCTATGCTTATTATGATAAGCCATTTACCACTCATTCCAACCAAACTTTCAGATAACTTAACCAAAAATTCAACTCAAGAAACATAAAAAAGGTTTGTCTTCAGATATTTGATTGGTTTTAACTCAAACGACAGAAAATAATTTACTCTAATTTTTATCATTAAATTTATACCATTTGTTAGTCATTTAAATATATCTATAATTTTTAAAATAAACACAGTTTTTGATAAATAATTGAATGATAAATTGACTTTTCCCTTGTCACTCGCATTGACCCTATTTGTTAATTAGTAGTCAACAAAAGTGCCTTGCTCATTACTCTTTTTTGTCGGCTATTAATTTAATTATTGAATTCTTTTTGATTTTTTAATTAAATAATTATTTTCTCGTATTTTATAATAATTTTGTTTATCATTTGATAGACATCTCAGATGTGAATCACAGTATTATTGCCTCAACTTTTGGACATTAAAGCCATTAAAATCATTTGTCATTTAATTGATCGTCAATTAAATCAAAGAATATAATAATAAATAATGTTTTCATTTAATTTAATATCCGTTTTGAGGACTAAACCTACAAAATGTCATTCAATTGATTGTCCGTTAATTTTAATAATTGTTTTATTAAATCATTTAATAACTGAAGTCTCGTCTGAATCGAAGCCAATAAGAAATATGGAAACCATTGAATTCAATTCAGAGCCGGTGTTCAGAGTTATTGTAAATCGTGATAATAATGATATAATAGTCGGCGCCCGAAATGCTGTCTATAGGCTGTCATCAGATGATCTCCAAAAAAGTGAAGAATTCCGTACCGGACCCGTCAATGACAGCATTGAGTGTTTGCCCCCACCTTTCGATTGTGAGGCCGACAAAAAACTGGTCAATAATGACAATAAAATTTTATTAATACACTATCAAGAAAAGGGCTTTCCATTACTGTTGGCGTGTGGGGACGCATATCAGGGCATGTGTTGGATATTAAAAGCAACAAATCTAAGCTGGGTCAAACCCTATGGAACCCCTAATGATTCAATCAATTTTTTGGGCAGTAAGTCATCCAGTTTTGCATTTATGGCCCCCTCTTCGACATCAAAAAATGTATTATATGTGGCGAACGCATACGACGGCCGGCCCTTACAGTGGAGTCCACCCGCCGTTTCCAGTAGAAGATTAAACGGATTAAGTGGTAAGTCATCTATTTTTCTGTTTGTTTAGATTTAAATTATTATTTTATGGCAATAATAGTATAGTTATTCTATCGATAATAGATAAGCATATAATCGGATATAACCATGTTCATTTAATGGATCATTTAATTTATGATCATATGATTTATAATTCGGAGAAAAATTTAAGGAAAAATAATCAGTAATTCAATATTTGTCTCACTTATGATCTCATTTAACCTCTTGTTATCAGAAGAAATCCTTTTTTTATTATTTCATTCATAAATTTGGTGAACAATGAGAGCCATTCATTAGCCTTGAATTTAAATCAAGTATTTGACTCATAAAATGTTGTTTTTTCGGTGAGAAAATACTTTTCAAATTCTTTTAAGATGCGCTCTAAAACTGGATATTGAGGCGGACACACACCCCATTTGAAACATGGAGACCAGACAACAGAAATTTAAAACTTAAGGCTTTACCTCCAGTGCGAGAATAGGATGTATTGGAATATAGAATATAGAGTGGGTTTTGAACTCACAATTGAATCCAAACCCTATTAATAGTCTCTGAATAGCTTAAGAGAATTTCTGAATTATGACAGACCTTTCCTCTTACTTATTCCACCCATTCTTATCTAATGATTCACACAATTATCAATCAAAGTTTATTTCAAAAGAAAACTATTGGTGTTAATGACTGACTGTTTTGATTGACTGAATGTTTTATCGATTTGTTTTGAAATATTATTTTATTTAATTATTTGATTATCAAAACTAAATGTTAGTTAAGAACTGAAGGAAATAATATTCTGATTGTCATCAAAACACACCATATGTTTGCTTTGATATCAAAGGAATTTAATTTCAATCAATGTTTTAAATTTCAAGTCTCAAAGTTTTAAATTCCAGTTAAACCTGAACTCAAATACATAGAGGTTTGAGAAAGACTTACCAATTAACCAGAAGATAACCAAAAAGTTATCGAGGTTTATCCATAAAAATATAAACCCACTGCTGTTCAGTGAATGATATTTTAGTTAAAATTATAGTTTTCAATTCCTGGTGCCATTATTTTTAAGGTTCAAATCTATTTGGCTGATGTGTAGGATCCCTGTCCTACCAAGAATATGAATCCCCCGCTCCAACAATTTATATAATTCTGATTCCATTAAATAGAATTGATTTTAATGTAATTATAGACTCGTTTTAAATGACTTTTGGAATTAATTTAAAACCTGATTATTCAGACCATAATTATTCCTCTAATTTAAAGAATTTTATTCTTGTTATTCAATTAAAGGTTTTCAATTGAGTCACAATTCTGACACAGCATTTACTAAAGTGGATATCCATTCAAAATATAAACAGACATATAATGTCAGATATATTTATGGTTTCAATCACTCCCATTATTCATACTTCTTATCGAACCAACCGATGAGTCTCAGAGACGGAGCCGGATATGAATCAAGACTTATAAGAATTTGTCAAAAAGATAATGAGTTCTTTTCATATATGGAAATACCATTAATATGTAGGGTTGAGAAAAACGACAGCAATGGTAATCCCAAAACAACTGATCACAGCATCTCTAGTACTGCATATTTCGGTAAAATTGGTCCACAAAAGTATAAGGATTTGGATATATTTAATGAATTGGAAGCCGACACACTTTTTGTGGCAATGGGTGTGCCAGCAATTAATGAAAAGGAAAAGTTTAATTTGACATTTGGTTCAGCCATTTGTGCGTTTAGTATAAAACAAATTAACAGAGCGTTTACTGACGCCACCAAAGAGTGCTTTAGAGCTGAAAATGATGTCCATATTCTCGAAACAATTAGAGGCTATCGAGAGAATTGTCATCCCCTAAACTATGATGTGCATGATAATTTCTGTGGTTCCGGTCAAAATCCTTACATTACTACTAATAAACCACTGAATGGATTATTCTTGACATCAATCAACGGCAAAGTGACATCACTTGCAGTGGCCATTCAGAACAAACATACTGTGGCTGCCATCGGAACAGAAGAGGGTCTCATATCGAAGGTTGTGATCGACCGGTCGTCTGCAGAAAAGCCATTATTCGAAATGAATATTTCCGATCAGCCAAAAGACCGTTCCATTCGAGCGAATCCAGCGTTTGATAGAAACGAAAAATATTTATATTTATTATCCGGTAATCAATTGGTTAAGTTTCCATTTGGGTCCTGTTCTCTACACACAGACTGTGCCTCGTGTTTAAACACAGATTCAATTGATCCTCTAAAATGTGGATGGTGTGATTCCTATTGTGCTACCGATGAAGAATGTCAATTTCCAACTCTTATGAGTAGATCCCGGTGTCCGCCAGAATTGTTTGATTTCACACCAAAGTCAGGACCGCTTTCCGGTGGAACTCTTGTTACTATAAGTGGTGACAATTTTGGAAGTCCTCACTCTTCGGTAGAAAATAGTAATATTCACATAACTATTGCCGGAACTGAGTGTGTAATCATTGATTGGCAGCCGAGAAGAGTTCAGTGCCGGACAACTGAAGTTAAAAAAGAAGTTTCTGGTATTTGTTCACTGATTTGACATTTGATTATTCAGACCTCAATTGAATTATTTTTTAGGCAAAGTTTTGGTTAGAGTACAAGATTTGACCGGTGATATCAATGGCGGTCGTTATGATATTAATGGAACCGCAGAGTCAGCAGAAGAGTTCAAATTTTTGGAGCCACAGCTTTTGGGTGTTTATCCATCATTTGGTCCAATAGAAGGCGGAACTAATGTCACAATTATTGGCAAGAATTTACACATCGGTTCCAATAGAACCATACATTTGGGTGGAATTGAGTGCAGAGAAGTAATTATTAGATTAATTTTTTTAATTAAATATTAATTGTTTTTAAATGTATTTCTCAGAGCGATAATAACAGCACTTTTCTCAGTTGTATGAGTGGTCTACAAATTAATAATATTTCTGATGACACGAGTGTTAAACTTTTTATAGATTGGAGTGAATTAATTATTAATCAAAATAAAACAATTACTTTAAGTGAAATACCGGACAGTATGGGAACGACAATCAAAGAAGAGTTCCAATCACTTCAATGGAGTGAATCATTTGAATATAAACCTAACCCTAAAATCAGTTCATACGAACCAAAGAATACAATCAAAAGTGGAAACACAAACATAACAGTCACTGGAATTAATTTAAACTCTGTGTACAATCCCCGCATTTTGGTCACAGCCTTCTCTCCCATCACTAAACAGCAGATCCGCACAGAAAGCCAGTGTCGAGTGAGTCGATCTGGAACTCAGATGACATGTCCGACACCTGCTATTCGAGACCCGATTCCGCCGCCAAAAATCAAAGTTCCGATCGACACTCAATTGAGTTTCATTTTAGATGGCGTTAAGAATTATGGTCTCAATCCTCAAAAGTCTCGACTCATTTATTTTCCGGATCCGACTTATTATAGTTTTGATGACGGCGTTAGGGATGTCTATTTGGAAGAACCGGTGCTTAGAATCGATGGCAAGGATTTAACTTCTGATTATCCAATTGATATTCGAATCAATGAAAAACATGGAATTCCCTGTAATTTAAGCGAAAGTAAAACATTTGACGCCATTTACTGTCAAATACAATACAATGACATTATCTTCAAAAATGACGGCCAAAAACATGGCGTCAGAATAAGAGTCGGAAAAATCACTTTTAGGTATTTATATTAATATAATTTAAAAATTGTCTTCTAATCCATTTTGTCTAAAGTCCCGGTAGTGTCAAGTTTATACCAAAGCCCAGTAATGGTATAGGTGTCGGCGCTCTTATGGCCTCAATATTTATTCCTCTTTTGTTGGTCACTGCGATTGTGGCCGTAATTCTCTATTATCTCAAAAATCAAGGAATCATTTGGAAAGAGAAGAAACCTCTCGATTATTCCGTTCGCTATAGACCAGGGGATCCCGAAAATTTCAATCGTCCCCCATATTCCGCACAGTCTTCTACTAATGGTATAATTTTTGTTAGATTTTGTTTTTGCATTAAATTCAATAAACTTTATATCCGTTTACAACGGATTCAATACTATTCTAATATCCGTTTCACCATTATATACACCAATCTACCAAGTTCACTGCACTATCAGCCTTGAACATGAACAAGCATGTTGCATGATCACTATTCTCATTACATTTTTTATTTCCTATTTTCAAAGTTTATTGAATTTAAATTATTTTGTGCTTATTTTGGTGTTGGGTTCGGGTCTTAGTTTTATTTGGTTTTTGGGGGTTTGGTATTGTTTTTTTGAATGTGCTTTGAATGTCAGGGAATTTGCATCCATTGATTGCCAAAATATATGCCATAATATAGCTTATGAAGAACACGGTGTCACTCGTCCTTTATTGCCAGTCCGAAGATATCAGGTCTCAGAAGAAACTATGAATTTGTTGCGCGCGGAGAGTATTCTAATCGCTCGGGAAAACATCACTCTGGAACAGGTGTTAGGACAGGGTCATTTTGGTTGCGTCTATAAAGGATTACTTCGGCAACCTGAAAAAGAGTCAGAGAGAGAAGTGGCGCTCAAAACTCTACAAAGTGGTCAGTCTTTGAGAGTTTCAATTTGTTTTACTCATTCTTTTTACTCATCAATAGCTGCCATACGCGAAGAGATGGACGTCGAGTCCTTCCTTCAGGAGGGACTTATTATGAAAGATTTCCGACACCATCACGTATTGACACTAATTGGAGTCTCTTTCGAAGAGGACGGCTCACCCATTGTTGTCTTACCATTTATGGAAAACGGAGACCTTTTATCGTATATAAGAGACGAGAAAAACAATCCGACGGTTAAGAACTTATTGCTATTCGCTATCGATATCGCAAAAGGTATTAATATTGAAGTTATTATTAAATTTATTTCATTTATTTGATTATCTCTCAAAAGGAATGGATTACTTGTCTTCTCAAAAGTTCGTTCACAGAGATCTGGCCGCTCGTAACTGTATGTTAGACTCAGATCTGACCGCAAAAGTCGCTGATTTTGGTCTGTCTCGTGATATATATGAGAGGGAGTATTATAGCAGTGATAATAAGAAATGTAAACTACCCGTCAAATGGATGGCACCCGAAAGCCTTGAAAAGGGAACTTATAATACAAAGACTGATGTCTGGTCTTATGGAGTACTCGTTTGGGAACTGTTAACCAGAGGAGTCACACCATATCCTGATGTCGACAATTGGGAAATATTAAATTACTTAAAACAGGGCCGACGTATGCCTCGGCCCTCATTCTGTCCGGAAATGTTGTACTTTATTCTGTTGAGGTGTTGGTCAGATGATTCGAAGCTGAGGCCAACATTCGATGCACTGGTCAATGAAGTGCAGACACTTATAGCCAAACTTGAGAAGAGCGCAGAAAAACAAAGGGTAGAACTGGACAAATGCAATACTTATGTCAATTATCCGGTTCCTAATACTTATTATAACGAACAACAATCACAACAAGCGGTCAATACTGAAGACAATACCCAACCAAAGGCTTCGTCTGCATACGAGACAACCTGTTAAGCGTTTAACAAAGCATTTATCGCACAAAACGCCTCCAAAAAAGCAATCAAAATATTTAGATCTCTCCACCGGTTCTAATGTCCTTCAAAATTGTGATTTACGTTAAATTATTGCCAATTCTATCGTCAAAAGCCAAGTATTAAATCGGTTCAAAAAATCGATTGTTTTCTAACTTTTAGTCACATTTTTTGAATCAAACAATGAATCAGAAAAATGTTCACAATTTTCAAAATCAAATAATTATTTCAATTAATGTGTAAACACTTCATAATTAGCTGACGGACTCATACTTGTTATCATTGAAACCCATTTTTATCGTTTGATTCATCAGTTAATATATACACTAAAAATAGTTCATATAATCTATGAATTTAAGTGCCATTCATTCGATGTATTTTTAAAACCATTTATAGATTTTTATTTAAAAATATATTTTATATACAATTTTTTTAAATTTGATTTTATTTATTATTTCAAAATAAATTTTATGGTTATATTCGTAATTAAATTTAATGATTATTTTATGATCACATCTGTGTTCCTCTCTTTTAGATGTCACACAAGAATACAAGAATATTCTTAATACATAGTCTTTCATAATGAAAATGACGATTAATGCTCTCACAGTACTTGCTCTCTAATTTTTATGAAAAGTAAAGCGAAAACTAAGCATTAAATGAAAATATAAATTCATTGCATATGAAACGTCATTTTCATTATGAAAGGCTACGTTTTCATTAAAAAACATGTCATTTAGTGATGAAACTGCAATGAATTCATCGAAAATTCTCTGTATTTACTCTTGAAATAAATCAATATATTTAGTTTAAAAATAAGCCTGAAAATACTAAGTTTTAAACTAAAATGACTATTGATGATAGGATTTTTAAATAATTTGATAAATAATTTGATCCAGGATTATAAAATTATGGTCACAATATTGATAAATGTATTGTCAGTCACTCTATTTATGAAGAGCTCATTATTTGTTTACAATTTGAGTGAATGTAAACAACAAATTAAAAGTCAATTTTTATTAATAATTAAATGTTTTAATTAAAAGCATTTATTAAAAATCAAATTATTGTTTATCAAAGATTACAAAATTATGGCCAAAATATTGATAAATGATTTGTTTGATGAGTTAAGTGACAAAAATGATAGATTAGTAAATGAACTGAAGTTTTCACTAAAATGTAATCAAATGTTAAAAGAGTTTAATAAATATTTAGTCACTGTTTTTGAAGACTGTCTTAATTGTAGTCAAGATATTGACATCAAATTAAAAGTTTGTGAATTTGAGTCCAAATATAAGTTATTGAATGATAAAAACCAAATATTAAATGTTTATTCAAACAAAACCACTCATACCTTAAGAAATGGGATCCGAAATCAAAGTATTGTCAATACTTTTAATGCTATTTAATGTCATTTATTTAATTATTACTCATTTATTGTCTTTTAATTGATTTCAGAGAAACTTTTAATCGGAAAAAATAATAGCAATGAATACAAATATAATGATTGCGGAGAAGAGTTTGCACTCAAACAGAGTCTTCAAATTATTAGTGATTGGAGTGGATCTGAAGGCGATTACCAGCTCTCAGATGATTATTGTGGTTCTGATGACCAAATGACTGAAGATATTTCTATTACTCGTCATTCATCTGATGACAATTCGGCACAACATATAAAAAGTGTTGACAAAAGTGTTGATATTTTTTGCAATGAAATAGAAATGAGTGAACACTTCGTTGATAATTGCAATCAATCGGACAAAGAGTTGGAAAGTACTGAATATAGTAGTAAAGAGTCACCAAAAATGTTTGAAATGAGAAGACAAATAGTTGTCAAAAGTATTGATTCGGGGTTTTGTCAGTTTGAAGATTGCGGTAAAGTTTGTACAAAACGGAAAAAACATCGAATAGAGGCTCATCTCAACGATAAACACTTCAATATTAGACCATATGTTTGTTATGTCTGTGGGTCTCAACACTCCGGTAACGAACATCTGAGCCAACATTTGAATAAACAACACCCGACTATTAAGACAAAGAACGGAATAACACTTGAGTCCTATGGAGTATTCACTATATTAGACACTAATGAGGAGTTCCTTACAATAGATTATCAAAATTTAGATTTGAATTCATTTGAAAGCAAGAAAATAAGGAGAAGACTATTAGCCCTCAGTCTTAAACGAAACTCTTGTGTTTTCAGTGACTGCGAAAAAGTGTTTGCAAATGATTTCCGGAATATCTATCAAATTGAATGCCATTTAAATGAAATACATTTTAATATTAAGCCATATATTTGTCAAATTTGTGGCACAGATTTTGCTTCAAAAGAAAAGTTTGGTTTTCATCACAATATTGAACATCAAATTAATAGAAAAGACAAACAGATCTTTGTTTGTGATTGGATTGGATGTGAAACTCAACTCTTAGATAAGAAAAAATTGGAGCAACACATCAAACAAAAGCATAATAACGCTTTCGAATGCGATTTATGCGACGAATCGTTTACTACTGAACCCCTTTATAAGGATCACCAAAAAATACATAAAGATTTGGATAATAATACATTTAAATGCCATTGGATTGGATGTGACTCCACTTTCAGAGTTAAGGGAAGACTTGTTGAACACATCCGACTAAAGCATACAAATGAGAGGCCTTTTAAATGTGATTTATGTGCGAAATGTTTTCCGAGCGACCGATACCTTAAAGATCACCAGAGAATACACGGACCAAAGAAACTAAAGTGCAGTCACTGCTCCTATTCTACAACTACTATGACTAAACTCAAGAGACACATTCAGAGACATTCGGGGGTCAAACGCTTTAAATGTGATGCCGAGGGCTGTGATAAAAGCTTTTTTAACTCAGAAGTACTTAAACAGCACTGGAAAGCAAATCACGACCAGTCGAGGGAACACTTGTCTTGTGATTGGCCCGGATGTGGCACTACTTTCAAAAGTTTTTCTGGACTTCACTATCATAAGTCCGTTCATTTGAACGAACGTAATCTCAAATGTGATGTCAAGGGATGTAATAAAAGTTATAATAATTTGCCTCAACTCAGAACACATAAGTTTACGCATACTCTGCCCTATGAGTGCAGTTGGCCCGCATGTGAACAAAGATTTAGCGACAAATTAAGACTAACCGCTCACATGAATAAACATCAGAACATTAGAGATATTTGTTGTGAATATCCCGACTGCGGGAAAGCCTTTTTCCATCGAAGTTCACTTTTTAAGCATTACAAACGTTACCCCTCCCATCGAAATGGAATGTCTTGACCTCTGGGGTTACCATCTCTTTAGATATTCATCTTTGAATTGTTGGACAACTTTTTCCAACCAAAGGAATCACTATTTTCCTGACAATTCTTTTGACTCTCTATTCATTCAAAAGTTTTCTTTGAATTCAAATGAAAAAAAAGGGTTAAAAATAAATTTCAAATTTTATTCTATTTTTAAAATTTTAATAAATGTATTGTGAATTCAGATTTAAAATTCAGAACTCTTTTACCAAAAGTTTTCTAAGATATTTGCATAAAATATAGCCCCCAGTACTTCATTATACTGTGTCGCTATCTTTAGAGTAATACACTTCTAATGCTGACGTAAATATTTGGCTAATTTTAAGTTCAGAGTATTTTATTTATTACTATTTTATTCTAATTTTACATCAAATCAGTATTAAATTTAATTTAATTGAAATTATGGCTCAAATTATATTAAATGATATTTTGGATGAACTCAATGACCGAAATAATAGTCTTTTAAATGAAAACAATAGACTTTTGAGTGAAAATCAAAATATTTGTGATTTATTAGAGAAATACAGAAAATGTTTATTAAATTATCATAATTTGTGTGAATGTAATCAGAAGTCAAATAATAGTCTTCTGATTGAATGTCTCGAAAGTCTTTATGAGAATAACTTCAAATCAAAACAACAAACCATTGAATTGAATAAACAAATACCAGAAAGTGATGTCCCGAAAGATGTCGAAAGAGGAACACCTTTTATAGACTTATCAAATGATTCAGAGAGTAGTTCCATAGAAGAAGTTCAAGAAGTTTCAGACACATCCATACAAAGCACTCGTGTATTGAGATCACCAGCGCTTCCGAGTGCTAAGAGTGGTAATCCTAAGACCATAATAGAGACTAACTTTAGATGTGATTATAAGGACTGCAATAAAGTGTTTGTAAAATACGAGACTTTGAGAACACATAAACTGAAATTTCATTCATCAGAGATAGGAATTAATCCCTTCCTCTTTGAGCCTTCAAACGATCACTTGAAGACATCGAAGACCAAAGAGAGTGAACAACAGAGCAATCAATCGGTTAATGACTCGAATGAAGATATGATTACTGAAAGTGAAGAACCGATTGATATCTCTTTTGTTAAAATCAATGAGAGACAGGAATCGGTTGTATCTCTGAATCAATCAAATATCAACTCAAACACTAAAAAGAGTGAAAAATCGATTGAAATATCTTTGGTTACAAAAAGTAAACCAAATTTAATTGATTCGGAAGTTAACGAAAGACAAGAAATCAACGTTTCTGTGAATCACTCAAACACTAAAACAAGTGAAGAACAGATCAAACAACCGATTGATATATCTTTGGTTAATAATACAAAAACTAAACCAAATCTGAATTACTCTGAAATAACTGAAAGACAAGAACCGGTTGTTTCTATGAATCACTCAGATATCAAATCAAAGACTTCTATAAAAAGTGAAGAACCGAATGATATAACATTTGTCAACATTAAGACTGAACCAAAAGATACCACAAATGAATTGCCGGAAGAAATTAATGACAATTTCGATGATATTAAGGTTTCAGAGGAAGAAATCTTAAGAATTTGGTCTATAATTGAAGGAAAGGATATTCAAACAAATGATTCTTCAGATGCAAACAAAGAGACCACAAATGTATTAAACGAACCAATTATTGAAAACAATTCTCAAAACATTGAAGAGATTAACGAAGAAATGAGTCCAAAGAAATTAATTTGTTCTTTTGAGAGCTGTGGAGAGGCATATGTTGAGAGCCATCAGTTATATCTTCATATAAGAGACAAACATTTGCATACATTTGAAATGGGTTTCAAATGTGATGAATGCAATCAAAGTTTTTTCACTGAATCTGGACTTAAAATACATAAAACTGGAGACCATTCAAGAGATCCAATCGATTCAAACCACTCTAACATTAGTGAAGAAAAAGTAAAATCATCTGAAAATAAAGGACTGGTATTAAAAGGGAAGATTAAAAGTATACATCAAAAGTCAAGCGAATTAGAGTTGAACTCAAAATCGGGTTCAAATAAACTGATAGTTATTAGTGGCTCTCCAAAAGGTTTTCCTAAAAATTATTATTTATGTTATTCGTGTGACTTTAAGACAGAGTTTTATTCTGTAATCACAGAACATATTAACCAAAAACACTCTCAAAAGTCTTTGATCACTGATTCTGGACTTAAAATACATAAAACTGGAGACCATTCAAAAGATCCAATCGATTGTAATATTAGTGAAGAAAAGGGAAAATCATTTGAAAATAAAGGTCTGGCATTAAAAGCTAATCTCGAAAGAGGAAAGTCTCGCGAAGAGTCACCCAAACAATTGATTATTCAAGAAAGTAGTGCCAAAAAAACATCTCAAGAGGTTTTGGACACAACGGTTGAGAGTCAAACTTTAAGATATAGTCCTCGTATTTTAAATTTACCGGTGCTTCCAAATTATAAGAGAGGTACTCTCCCAAGATCTCCTAGGACTGTCCATAAATGCAATGAATGTGATTACACCACAAAATCGAGACCACAACTGAAGAGACACTTAAAAATGCATTCCATAATAGAGGCTGACTTTAAGTGTAATTATAAGGAATGCAATAAAATATTTAAAAATGAAGAGACTTTGAGATCACATAAACTGAAATTCCATCCAAAGAGAAGAACTAATCCATTCCTCGCGAGATTAAGAATTAATCCATTTCTGGCCAGACTTAGACGTGGAATAAATCAGAGATCTTCAAGAGATCACTTGAAGACCATTAAACAAAGTTCTCGTCATTCAAGAGAACCAATCAATTCAAAGGAGTCTAATATTAGTGAAGAAAAAGTAAAATCATCTGAAAATAACGAATTATCAAAAGGACTGCCATTAAAAGGGAATATTAAAAATGTAGACCAAAAGTCAACCGAATTGGAGCTCAACTCAAAATCGGTTTCAAATGAACTGCCAATTATTAGCGGCTCTCCAAAAGGTGTTCTTAAAAAGTGTTATAAATGTGATTCGTGTGACTTTAAAACACAATTTTATTCATTAATCAGAAGACATATTAACCAAAAACTCTGTCAAAAGTCATTTAAATGCTATTTATGCTCATTTGAGGGCTCATCAATAGACCAATTAACTGAGCATGCTCATATTAGACATACTAACAAATTAAAACCAGTGCCAAAACCATTGCCAAAACCAGTGCCAAAACTTGCGCTGAAGAGACAAACATTAGAGTCGCCCTCATATAGACTTCGGTTGCGTAAAAAACCGTATTGTCTTAAAAGACTCGATTAAGATTAGGTTCTTAAACATTTTGACAGCTTTTCCAAAATTCAATTCAAAATGACGATAATGTTGGAACTTTACCCGGGTAATCTTGCTCACTTACCCGGATAAATACCCATTAAAATCATTTTATAGATTGCCCTCCAATTCACAAGACTTATGAATTTAATATAAGCTTTTGATTAAAAGTTTTGAATCTCTAGTATTAAATATTACTTATTTTAAATAAATAACTTTTTGATTACATTTTTATTGTAATAATCTATTAATTGAATAAATAGTTTGTATTTAAATAAAATAATTAACAATAATTTGAGTCATTTATTAATTTTTCTCTAAATATCTAAATTCTAACCCAATTTAAGGTAACGCTATTTGTAAACGATTTCTATTGGCAGACAATGTTTACAAACATTGAATTTAACTCTTAATTTTTCATTCAGTGATTTTTGCAGCCAATCAGATCTCTCTAAAATTGCTTGATAACGCTACTATTTAATAAAAAAAATGTTAGCCCCCTAGTGTTCTTAAAAGTTCTTATGTAATGTTAAACTCTATGTGCTTGCACACTTTCGCCGCCAGAACGCACTATAAATAACTAATTAACTAATTAATTAGTCATGCATATTTTGAATTGATCTTACTAATTAGTCAAAACTTCATCTGATTGATTGATTAGATTTAAATCAGCTAAAATAACGGTCACTAACGGTTTTATTTAAATTATAAACTCCTCCTTGGTCCAGGGTTAATGTGAATTATATTTAAACTTCAAATCAGTATTAAATTGAATTTAATTTAATTGAAATTATGTCTCAAATTATATTAAATGATATTTTGGATGAACTCAATGACCGAAATAATAGTCT
>JAQGBR010000011.1:0-29698 GCA_034698525.1 Achipteria nitens | reverse complement strand
CAAACTAAAGGCATAAATCATTTAATTTTGCGGTCAATTGTTTTATTGATTTGTGAGAAAATGATGCAAATATTTGGCAGTCATTTGGCATTCATTTATTCATAAAAATATATTTTAGGCTTTTATTTAATCGCAAATAAAATGTTATTAAGAAGTTTGCGATCAAATAATTTGATATTTCCTTTGATTTCAATACAAAATAGAAGCTTTAAATTTAGACAGAATTCCAGGTCTTTTCTCTCCGATAAGGACAGAGTTAAAGATTTCATAGCATTATTGGGTCCAACAGAACGACAATATCTTCACGAAGAGTTGGATAGACTCAAAAATATCAAAATGGATGGTAATTCAGACCAAAGCCTGACTACTTGTCCTTCATTTACAGAATTAAGACAAGTATTTTGGAATCAATCCCTGCCTTTCATTGGGTTTGGGTTTTTAGACAATCTTATTATGATTGTGGCGGGAGATTACCTTGACACTACTATTGGTGTCACATTAGGTCTGTCTAATTCATGTCGCTCTCAAACATTAATCCTTTGCGCTCAGGTATCTCAACGATGGCGGCAGCGGGACTCGGCAATGCATTGTCAGACGTCGCTGGTATTGGATCAGCTTATTATGTGGAACAGTTTGCAGCTAAAATTGGCGTTAAGTCTCCAAACCTATCAATAACTCAGTTACAAATGGCCAGAACTCGTTGGGCCATACAATTGGGTCGCGCTTTTGGGGTAGCAATTGGTTGTATTATCGGAATGTTTCCGCTTTTATTTCTTCCGACCAAAGAAGACAAAGAAAAAGACAAAAAGTCCAAACAATTCGCATAATTATTGATAAGACATTCAAAGAGTTCTGTTTATTAACCATTTATTAGCACTTATTCTTCCAAATCATTAAATTTTAAATAATATTAATATTCAATCGTTTAAATTCAAAAGATTTTATTTTATACTCAAATAGTATTGCAATTTAAGCCCAATTTATGCCAATTTTATACAAATTTATTAATAATTTTAATCTAATAATAGGTATTAAATGTTAACAATTTTTAATTGTATTCTCAATTAATTACAGTATTTCAGTGTTTATCTCAGAATTGAATAAAAACCAAAAATTAAACCAAAAATTATTAAAAATAAATTAAATTAAACTAAAAAATCACTCATTGGTCTGATTTTATGTTTATATTCTTAGAGTTTTCAGTTGATTCCTCTTCTTCTTCATCCAAAGCATTGAATAGATTACCACAAGCTTTGGATAAAAACAAATTATGAAAAATAAATTAATTATTAAATTTAATAAACCTTTGAAAGCATTGGGATAGTGTTGACTCAGTTTTAGTTTAAGAAATTTGATTCTATGAAAAACTGAGTCCAAATCCTTTTGCAAATCAATCAGTTGTTGAGTATATCTCTTGAGATCTCGATTTGCGTTTTCGAACCTAATTATCGCCAAAGCATTGCAATTGACTAACATTTCATTGCTTTTCTCAAATCTGATTAACCTTTTATTATGAAACAAAAATTCAATTATCACTCAAATGAATGAATAATATTTCAATTAATTTCAAACATGTTTTTCTGGGATTCAACTATTGATATGATATCCTTCTCATCGACCAAATCGGACAGAACTCCAACTATTGCTTCACTCGAACTCATTCTTTGATTTTTAATCAATTGGTTTTCATTGGTCTTAATTGAATCGTTTGAATATAAGTTCAAATAATTAAAGATTGAAATAAAAATTCAATTATTCATAGTTTGAGAGACACTTAATTTAAAATAATTTCAACTTTTGTTTACATTTTTAATAAGTTTTAAAATTTTTCTGTAAATTCAATATTGAGTCAAATGAGACATTTAATACACTAACCAATCAGATGACGTGAATCAACAAAAGAGGCGGTCCTTAAGTGAGAGCGTTAAACGAAATTTAAAGTTCAATTCAACGGTCTTTTAGTCTAAGAGTTGAGAACATTATTGAATGCATTCTTTAGTTATGCTTTAAATTTGACTTTAATTTAGTTTTAAATTCAAACTTCATTTCAATTCATTTCAAATACTGATTGCAATCATTTTGCCATTAAATTTAATTTTCCATTAAAATTGCATTTTATCTAATCGTGTATTAATTAATAATTTGTTTAATCCTTTAATCCAATAATTTCTTAAAATATGTCTAATGTTAACCAAAAGCAACAAATGGTCAGACATTCAGACATTGTCTTTGTTTTAACACACATTTAATTATTTCTGATTTAATGGGTTTTAGGCAAAAGTGGGCACAAGTCGATCGACTTCTACGAGAAGACAGCCTCTGGCGGCTAAATCTTCTAAAAGAGTACCCCTCGCCGTCTCAACCAAACAGAATAAAGCGCCCGAAGCTGTCGGCCCTCAACACACAGATGTACCACAAAAACAGGTATTTGTTTATTATTTGATGACATTCTTCTGACTATTGATTATCAAAGACTGGCAATCAGTTCAAAAAGAGTAGAGTTCCGGTTCCTAATGACGAGAACCCAGAAGTGGTTCCTCCCATTCCTAAACAAAATGAGGGCAAATCTCGTATTCCGATTGGAGACAAAAAATGTCAAACAGTTATCAATAAAAAGATTAAATCGAAATCTGAAGATAAAGTGCCGGAAGTGAGGGAAGAGTTGGCCTTTTCGTCAAAACTAATTCCCGATAACGTGGAGAACATCGACGCAAATGACGGCAATAATGTGTTTCTAACTCCCGATTACGTCAATGATATCTATATTTATTTGCGACACTTAGAGGTGTGCCTCAAATTTGAATAAATTAACGAAACATTTGTTTTAATAAATTTGATTTATAGGACGAACAGAGTCTTCGATCAAACTTTTTGTCGGTTCAGAGAGAAATGACTCCTCGAATGCGGTCAGTTCTGATCGATTGGTTGATTAACGTCCACTACCAGTTCAAACTACTCCCCGAAACACTTTATCTCGGAATCTCTATTATGGACCGATTCTTTCAGGTATGACATACTCTTTATTGAATGCCTTTCCATTTGCATAAATGTATTTCCAGAGAGAAGTGATTTCCAAAGATAAGATCCAATTGGTTGGAGTGACCGCTTTCTTCATTGCCAGCAAATTCGAAGAGATATATCCGCCGGACATTAAAGACTTTGTCCTCATTTGTGACAAACTTTACCACAAAAGAGATATTATAAAAATGGAATTATCTGTTCTCAAGGCTCTTAAGTTCGAGTTGGGTCGTCCCCTTCCTCTCCATTTCTTGCGCCGTAATTCAAAGGCAGCGCACGCAGACTCCCGGATCCATGCGTTGGCTAAATATCTAATGGAATTGACTTTAGTTGAGTACGAGTGCGCTCATTGGAAACCATCGCTTTTGGCTGCAGTTTCCCTATACGTTACGCTCAGAATTCTGGCCGATTCTGATGACTGTTCATTCAAATGGTCGCCAACTCTCGAGTTTTACAGTAATTATAAGGAAAATGAGTTACTGTCCGGCGCTTCACTTGTTTGCAAAATCATCCTTAAGTCGGAAAAATCAAAATTTCAGGTTTTTTTGAGTTTAGATCTCAAATCAATTTTAAGCCATTTATTTGACAGAATTGTCGCAAAAAGTACTGTTCGGCCAAACTCTTGGAAATCAGTAAAATACCTCAATTGAAGTCATCAGTTGTCGAACAAATGGCTTCAATTCAACCATAAACTGATTCTTCGTTTTATTCTTACTTTTAATTTGATTTTAAAAAATCACTTAAATTTTAGTCTTCGACTAAATTTTATAAACACTTTTAAAAAATCCTTTTAATTGATTACAAATTATTTATATTTTTAATTAAAATATTTAATATCGATATCGAGACTGAAAACCATTTTTGTATATTTTTTCTCCAAATAATTCTTTTAATAAATTGATTTTAATTATGAAAACCTTATTTTTGTAATAAATTTGAAATAAACGAAAAGTTTATTAAATATTAACACAATATTTACAAAAATTGCCAAAAATGAGTGCAATTGAATAGGATTTGAATAACGTTTAAAGTGTTGTTTTGTGCCAATCAGTCAATTGACCGCTGATTCCAATTATTGTTCGTTGAGTTCTGCCCTCAACTGTTCGACTTGAGTGGGCGGCGGACCCGTCAAAGTGATGGGTCTTCTAAACAAAAGAATGTGTGGCTCCGGTTCGTGAATCATATAATGGATCCACCCTTGACTTTGTTGTACTCCCAGTCCTCTCCACTCGGCCTCAGACATCAGATGAGTCTTAGGAACCATTTTTGCGATCTCTTTGGGCAGAACTACGTGTCTGAGAGATAATGTCTGAGATATTGTTTGGAAAGACATACGAGACATACCTGTACTCAAACTTGTCGTCATAGTATTTGTCCGAATAATAGATGTTTTTGTGAGACATTTGGACCACAAGTTTACAATCAATACAAATATAAATGGATTTAAATAATCAATGGATTAATGGATTAATTAGAATCTGATTTATTGACAAATATTTATGTATTAAAAACACGTGAAATGTTTGTCGAGAAGTGTTTAATCAAAAACTAATACAAAATTATAACGAATTCTGTTTTTATGCGCCAATCGTTTCCTTCAAATCCATACAAACGTTTGGCGCCAATCATTGGACGCATTCGACACAACCCTTAGAGGTCTCCACCAATACTATCGATAGGTAGAGGTCTTACCTTTCAATACAACTGTTCAATGAAAACAATAGACGAGTCGTAAGCCTTTCAATGGTTTCAGTGTTTTGTTTTCACTGTTTTTAAACTATTTTTTAGAAAACAATTCCAAACATTTGTTAAATGTTGAGATCAACTGACAACTAATCAAAAGAGTGGTCAGTCTATCAGTTGATTATTTTGTTAAATCAATTTTGTGTTTGAAATGTGTGTAAACTTTTGTCAAATATTTTGATTGACTTCTGTTTTGACTCACAGTTTATTAAATTGTGATTAAAATCCAATCGATTTTGTATTCATTTAATTATTGATATCTTTTATTGGAACTCATATTAAGATATAAAGACTGACAGAAATACAAAACTTTAGTAACAAATAGTTTCTTACAATTTTGGCCATTCATTCAAAGAGTTGAAGAACTTATCCGAAGATAAGAGAAGAATAGCCATAATTAGAGCCATTTAGCCGTCAATTGAAGTGATGTCTCGTCACTGAATGGTATGGTATCGCCGATTGTGAGGTCAGTTCTAATGATTGGAATAATTGGGTTTAAGGTTAGAATGATTTCCAATTTGTGTTCAATTTGTATACTCAGCCCATAGAGGGCTCTACTCTTGTCTACTGTTTTACTTAAACTTTGAACTGAAATCCGGTATTTTATTTGCAATTCATAGCAGTTATCAGTTCTTGTGGTCGGAATCACTAAAATTGAACTCATATTATATATATTACAGATATTTGATAAGAAAAATATCTCTTCTTTTAAATATAAAAACAATTCTAACAAAACATTAAGATTTTGTTTAATGTAGTGATCATTAAATCATTAAATATTTACTCATTTTATTTCCGACTAAAAGAGAATTAATTCTTAGAAAACAAAAATTTCATTTCAAAGAAAATATGATTTTTGTTGTGAATCAGCTTTTGATGGATTTCTTGTAGTTTTTGATAATTTTAAGTAAACAGCGATTAAAATGCAATTAATTTTTAAAATAATATCCAATGAAATCACTTTTTCTTTGGAAAAAAGAGATTCAATGCTTAACCAAAAGTTAAGTAATTGTATTACGACTGCAAACATTTTTTCATAGAAAGTGACGCTTAATGTGATTCGAGACTACTTTGAAAACAAGGGTTGGGCTATAACTTGAACTTAAGGTTAATTCTATGATAATTAAATTCAAATAATTTGCTCGAAATTCAATTTTTTTTGATTGAATTTTAAGTTTAAAATGCATTAAATAGTATTGAGTTTTATTTATTTTTCTCTCTATTAATACAAAGATGTGTAGAATTTAAAGTCAACTGTTTTGTAGTGAGAGTTGTGGCATATCTCTGCTCTTATGGACGTCAGTTGGCAGCCCAGAGCTAAACTTAAGAATAAGTTAGTTGTGCTGTTCATTCATGCGATATCTTTTTTTTGAAAATAACAAAATTACTGCTTATCTCTCGTTTCTCTCTTTTCTCTCTTTTTTAAAAAACTTATTTTGTGCTGATTTTATGTTTGGACTAATTTAAGGGAATTTTCAATAATTCTAACGAATATTTGTTGTTATCTTTAATACAATTGTTTACGAATTGATTGTTTGAAAGCAAAACAGAAAACTTAAAGTTAGAGAAGAAAACATTTTATCAAATAATTGCTGATAAGTAGAGCTCTTAATGATTAGGTTATGTCAAACTCATAAATGTATCGAATGAACACTTTTGTTGATTATATTTGAATGACTCCTCCTATAGTTGGATCAATCTTCCAGAAAGTGCTCGCCATTAGAGGGTAGACCAGAGTAGACTTGAGTCGAATAGAGACCATCTGTTGGAAGTGAGTCTCAAGTATTGAATTTTTCAAATTTGGAATTTCTACTGACTCTCTATCTTTGTGTTGATCTGTGCCTCTCTTGTGCTGTGCTCTCCCTCCCGGTCTCCACTCACCCACTCCTCCACTGTTGGCCCATTCATTTGTTGGACACTTTAGACCAGAAATCACAACAACCACTTTAACAATGACTGCCATAACACTAATACATCGATAGCCTAATCGTAATTAGTTTTTGGCATAAAAATTGTTTGTATTGTCTTCTTGTCTGCCATTTATTCATTGGACTAATATATTAAACAAATACCAAAACATAACTTTTATTAATAAACTTTCTCTCAATTTCTTTACATAACTCTAATTTTTATAGTTATAGTGATTCACAAATAGAATAACTATTTATATCTCTTCTGAAGAAATTTTCTCAAATCTTTTCAAAGTATTTTCAATACAAGAGAGAGAGAGAGAGAGAGAGAGAGCTCTATTGAATATATTATTGAGTTGAGAGCCAGAGCTGCGGTACATCGGAGTGAAGAACAGCGTTGGAGCGCCAGTCAGAGTGAGTGGTGGCGAGGCTGCCATAAATTGCCCTGGGCGCTTCCCGTTGCCTCCCCTCCATTCGTCTATGCCTGTGCTGTGTATATGCACTTATTTCCTCTGCATTTACGTACACTATGTGGAGGCGTTGCCGCACAACTACAGCACTCATTCATTCTTTTCTTGCCGTACGTTCGCTGCACTACACAGTTGTTGGTTAGAGATAGAGAAGACTGACTCACGATATATACACTCGTGTTTGGAGTGTGTCTTAACTTAAAACTTTGTCTTAGAACTGATTCGGTTATGGCTTATATCAAATGTTTCTCACATTCAGTTTAACCACAGTTTAAGTAAAAGCATAAAACTGTTAATCATTTGTTCGCCGATTAATTGATTCATTCATTAATTCATTCATTCATTCATTGATCGATTCATTGAGTAATCGTTTATTACATCAGTTCATAGTATATGTACGTCCGGTGTGTCTATATTTGCGTTGGATTATTGGCTCAATATATCGAAACCCACGCAAATTATAGTATTTTTGTGTCATACGTTTAACGCCCGCGCCTTTTGCCCACCAGATGGGCGATAGTGTTGTGTATTTGGATTGCCATCACATCCACACCATCCGATCGCCGACACAAGCACTCAGCCCTAACTTGTCTTGAATCTAATTTCGATAAAAAATAAGTTTTAATTTATTTTTGGACACCGACTCAATTGAGTTTAACTTTGGTTTTGTCTGTTCTTTAAGTTTAATCTAAGAGAAGAGTTGTTCGACTCCGGCATCTCATCGATTGTGATGTTTCCTATGGAAAGCCGCTGATTCTGGTTTTAAGACTTGTGTTTATTTTATTAAAGGCATCTTTGAGTAGAAGTATCGGTGTTTGGCTATAATTACTGATTGGATTTGATATCAATTTTGAGAATAGATTTGAAACGACGTCTAACACCAGAACTGAATTTTGATAATCAATTCTAAACATTTGTTCGAAGTGTTTGTCTCAATCATGAACTTAGTTGCCCTTCAAGGGAAGGCTGTGCTCGAAATAGTGTAGTAAATGCCTGTTAATGCTTTTTGGCAGCGCTGTAGCAGTCGTTGAGACGTTGGCAAAACTGGCTCATATTCGAGCACTTGTAGAGCGTGTGCTCCCGTCTCTCCACTTTGTGCAGTGCTGAGTGCCAGTCTCACAAGTTATGTGTGACTCAATTCCTAACTAAGACTTATATTCAAAACTGAATTAATAAAACATCTGTTGTTAAAAATCTCTGCTTTTTTCAGACTATTATAGCATTCTTTTGATCGTATTTTTTAATGAAAAAAATTTAGTAAAAACTAACCGACGGTTAAGTCATTAAAAGAGATATTCTTCGCAATCAAAAAGTTGTTCTAAAATCGATTTTTTAAAGAAATCCTTATTTTATTAATAAGTTTATGAGTGCGCGCCTCTCGTTATGAGTTTTGCCATAATATATGAATTAAGTTCTGAAGGCGTGCTTTCGCTCCAAACAATTTTATAATAAGTCAAGAGTTCAATAGACGGCCAGTATTTGAGTGTTTGAGCACTCGATCACACAATGCTCTCTTGTTTTCCGTTTTCCTACTCTCCACTAAAGGATGATGACTATAATCACCTTTTTATAGGACAAGAAGACATCTCTACCGAAGCCAAAGACAACTGTCTGAACATTAGTTTGAATAGTGTTGACAGCACTGGTCAACCGCTCAGAGCCGATAAACTCAGAGACAATACGTTGATTGAGAGGACACAGTCTTCTGGCGTTCTGTCGCATACATTATCGTCTCAATCAACTCGTGATACAAACCTCAATTCACCGGTTCCTCTGCCGCGAACTTTCCGAAAACCGGACGCTTTGCCGGTTGACTCGTGTAATAGAAGTGATTCAACGCCGGTAACCAACACAACGACGAACCACTCATTTAGCAGTTCTGCCAAATCAAGTCTTCTTAAGTTAGGCTTTCATCGATCGAAAGGTACCGAACACTTACAACAAGAGGCGATCCGAAAGTCAAACGAAGCGAACAGTGCGTCACTCCATTGTCAGCGATATATAAAACTTCCGACGTCTTCGATAAACAGATTTTGTGACTCAATTCATAACAGAAAAAATACAGACATTTCTAACTCTTCTTCCAATTATAAGACAAATAATTCTCAAAATAAGTCAAAGTCGACGACGCGATCGAATCCAATCTGTGGCACAACCTGTGTATCCCTACCTAAACCTCCTCTCGAGAGTGTTGGTCTCAACTCAGTTAGAAGTCCGGCGCCTTCCTCTTCACTATTGAAAAGTTCAAACAAGAATTCTCCTGAATTATTGCCTAAACCCCCTCCACGACCGCAGACAAGTCACCCGGGTTTGAGCTCAGGCACATCCATAGCGATTATGCCCCGACAGAAGGTACAGTCCTCATCAGTCAATACAAGTGATACGCTTTCCAGTGCTCTAAACGACCAAAACTCGTGTAATTTATCGTCGAACACAACTCGTGCGACCAGTTTGACTACCAGTGCCTCCAACACTACTACCTGTGCCTCGAGTGTTGCCCGAAACAGCTGCCAGTCGGGCTCAGGATCAACAAAACTGGCCTCGGCTTCATCCGATTGGAACCGTTCGGGCACTTTCATCAATAAGCCAGCACTGGGTTGGCTCCATCCGGACCAACAAATTGCTGATCCGGGCATTTTTTATTCTGTTCGGGTATGTTATCCACTATTTTATTGTATTTATGAATAATTTATAGTATTTTTGTTGCTTTAAGTCATCAGAAATTTTTTGTTTTTGAATTTCTAAAAATATAAAAACGTTTTGACAGTATTTGCGAGTCTTATATAAAATGTTATATTTATTCAAAACTCGAAGTCTTGAGTCTTGAGTGCAATAACACCGAATCAATAGCTGAATATATTTATAATGGATAGTAGTTTCGAGCATATCCTCCTCTCAGCTCTTATGCAACCAGTTTTGATGACCAATTTTAAGCTGTTTTTACTTTCAAACATCGATTGCGGGCACTCTTAAGAGCACTGCCACAGCCTATGCCATAGCACTGCCTCACTGCTCATATAACTAAAAGAGAAGGTCATCACAAAGTTTGTCAAAAACGTAGTCCTTATAAGTATTTCGATTGACTGAATGCACTTTTGTGTTCTTCTTGAAGGACATGTCTCTAATTTGGTATCAAAATTACTATTTGTTTAATTTTCAGACCATAACTACAAAAATTGTCAAAAAAAATGTTAACAACACTTAAAAACTATTTTTAATGCAAAATGTTTTTTATAACCATTTCTTCGTTTATAAATTATTGAAATAATTTAATTAATTTACGGTTAGATTTCACTATAAATTTAGATACTATTGATTGGAATCATTAAAATCAATTAAATGGGAGAACTAATAGCTATAATTCCTAAATAATTAGTGGTTATGTGCCACTCATTTCCTTTATCGGCAATTATTTGAATGGAATGTTTGACTATTTTTTTCATATTAATTCACAAATCATTTGAATTCTCTTTCATTAGAAGAACAAAAAAGTTATATATTCTGTGATACCGGAAACCTCTTCCTGTAAATTGTTTTTATCAATAATTTTTTCTGAATTGGTTTCCAATAAAATTAAAAACAATTCTTTACATTGAATTGGAGCTCATTTCCTATTTTCCAGAATCATCTGAATTGTTTTCCCGGGAAAACACTATAAACAGTTTTATACTTAAATGAATGTTTGAATTAAAATCTATTATAAATATATTTCAAACCCAAAATGTTTTTAGAATTTGAGAAAAATTTAATATAAAATCATAAAACAATTATTTGTTATTTTGTTAATGAAATCAATTTGTGTTAAGTTTGAAAATGAAGGTATAATAAGTTTGAATCACTATTTCTGTCACCGGAAGAGCTCTGTATATTGAGAACAGTTATAGAGGGGTCGATATGTTTGACTGTTTTGTGAATGAAGAGCAGATGTACATCCGTTCTCTTCTTTTGTGAGCCCAATACATAAAATCCTATTTTTCATTTATTCAGCTTAACATTCAGTCAAACATTTTCTGATCACAATTTTTATATATTCGATAAAAGTTAATATAATTTTAATTAATATGGAGTTAATTAATATTTTCAATTAAATATAAACTCTAATTTGAAATTTTTATAAATTTTTAATAAAAATAGTATTAATATTAACTAATAATTTAAACTAAATTCTCAGCTATTAATTAATTTTATTAATTATAAATAGATTAATATTATATACAGATTGAGAGCAGAAAGAATTTTGACCGAAAACGAGTATAAACTCGTATTTGTTGTGTAGTGTTGGGGAGAAGGGATGCGCGCCATTTACCGCTGTATACTCTCCTCTTATTTCGAGTCTATTGAGTGCATTGAGATTATTGTGTTGCTGTTTGGCGTATATCCCAATCCAAAGAGCAGAGGCCAGGAAATCGGTGTGCTGTCAAACGATGCATTTCCGGCACAATATATTGATTGCCTTTTACACCAACACACCTGGCATTCAAATCTGATTGTGTTCTCATTTTGAGTCATAACAATACCCTAATTCGATATTGAGTTCAATTTATGAGAAACAGTTAAATATAAAATATGTCAAAAGATATTCAGATCAGTTACTTATATAATGTATAACAAAAAACAATTAAACCTCAAAATCAAGTGAAGCGCTTAGACTTCAATAGATTTAATTGTGTTTTTCACTCATCCGATAATTTTTCTTATGTTTAAAACTTGAATGTCATTGAATATCATTGAAAAGAATGGTTTCGCAATTTAGATGAGCACTGATTAGCGGTTATAATGTCTACAATTGTGTGTAGACGTCATATATTTATTAATAGAGAGTCTCTGAGTTCCCATTCATTTGTCGCTATATTTATATTCAAAACTAATTCTATGAATGAATAACTGAATACATGAATGAATTGATTCGTACGAAACACAACTCGACTTAAACTTTAAACGGGTTTTTGAACACAATCTTAAAATTTCTCCATATCTTCGCCCACATTCTTATTACTCTTATTTTTTTCTTTGTTTTTTACTATTTATCGAAAAATAAGACTTTAAAAAGAAGTGGGTTTTTGTTTTGCTTTAATAGTTGAGTACAACTGAATGTTAAACAATGTTTTTAAATAATAGCTTCAAATTCTCGTCGTCTCTATTCTCTTGTAATCATTTGATGTAATTTTTGGTCTGTCCTATAATTAAGGCATATCCGGTATTCTCGACTAATTTACTTCAATTTACTTTAATGTTTAGGCGATTCTACTTAAATATATTTGACATTCAATCAAATTAACCTAAAATAGACTCAAATCATAGCTTACTATTAGTTTATTTAAATTATTTTCTCAATTTATTCAATGAAATTAGTGAATAAATGATTGATTGGATGACAAGCGCTTCAAATGATTTGAATTAAAAAAAACTTTATTTGAATTGAAATTTATTTCTGGAAAAATCTAATGAATTATTTGAAATCGAATGGAAATTCGTTGAAATAAACGATTTTGAGTTATGATTTGATCACTTATTTGAAGTAAATATGAAACTCAAATAAGTCTTTGTTAGAGTTTAGTATAGTATTACTTATGTGACAAAATTGCTGACATTTAGCGTTTCCGGTGGTTAGTCGTAGCCAAGACTCAACTAACACTGACTGACGCTCTTTAGTGTCCGGTCTCTGAGGGAACGAAATGCATATTAGAAGACATAAGACATACAATGAACACATGCCGGTCCTGGGAATGCAAATTAATTTGTGTAAAAAGATTTTCTCGTAATTTCGCGCTCAACAAATGCTACTTATATTAAAAATATTATAATAACTTTTCCCTTAAGTCGAGTTCTCTGCTCTTATTCTGCACTTAAGTATTGTGTTTACAATTAGACTAAAGCCGCGATTCGCGAGTTATTATTGTGAGAGAAGATGACTGCTATGACGACAACTTCCTGTTTAACGTTAATAATTGACTAAAATATTGAAACCAAAACCAACCGATTTCTTAAACCACTTTTCACGACAATTATTCTTAAAATTCGTTAAACTCTTACTTCTTATACCTATTTTTCACCACTTATTACTATACAAACAAATATTCTAACAAAAAATTGTTTTAATACTTTTTTATTATTTTTTCGAACAATTATTTTATATCAGTTTTAGTTCTCTCTTTTTAAAAGATTCAATGAATTAATGATTTAATGAGTTTTTCATTCAAAGAGTTAATTAAAAAATTAATTAATTGAAAAAAAATATAACTCAATGTTAATGAAAGATAGGATTTCAGTATATATTCATCTCTTTTATGTTTTGATTAATTTATCAAATAATTGATTAGAAAAATCAATATTAATAACAAATAATTTTTAACTGAAAATATGAATTAAATGACAAAAACATATTAACTATCAATTATTGAGCGAATATTTATATCATAGTATGCGTATAGTCTGTTATCTGTGGAAACCCTTCACTCGTGATGTTTATTAGAAATTATTTTCAGCGATATTTTCGTATTTGAAGGACGACTCTGTTTTGTCATTTGCTTCGTTCATCTCTTCGACCGGAAGTCGTATAGAGTGTAGTATTTAGTCTTTTGAGAGAGACTTTCTATGAGAGCCAAACCCAAACTCCTAAATAGTAAAAGTTGTAGGAATAGTAAGAATTGTGATCAATATTAACTGCCTTTCAAAATGCTTTTCCAGATTAAGCACTTGAGTTGTCAGACCAGAGCTTCCATTCAAAGTACAGCTGTGCTAACAATAACCAAATCAAATGCTTTTATATTTAATTCTATGAACTTATAATCAGTGGTCTCTTCAAAACATATCACGACTCAAAACTTGATTAAAAAAATATTTTCATGTTTTCATAAATTATAGGAAACACTCAAACATTTCTGTGTTTTACATATTTTTAGATTTTTTGTTAAATTTATGCCAAAGTTTTTATTAATATATAATTAATTATTTGATAGTATGTCGGATGTCTTGGAATAAATACTTCGATGAAAAGTCTTGATTTTGACACCCGTTCCCAAATTGCAAAGGAATGCATAAATAGAGTTTGTGAAAGCGGTGGACTAAAAACACCGGACAAAAAACGGAGACCCGAAAAACGAATCAATCGAATGTTAGCCGACACTCCAAATATGGGTTAGATTTGATTTGTTTTTTGAATTATCAAATAATTTCTAATTGATTTGAATGATTCATATATTAAACAGACTGTGCGGGTGAAGACGTAGATTTAGTTATTACCAGCTCTTACTTGCATTTGACTTCTATCGAAACGGGAGAAGTATGTCATAAATTAATTTTATTTATGTTTTTAACTATTGTTTGACTAATTTTTTTGTTTGTTTACAGAATATCGCCAGACATGAAATGCCAAACATATCCTTTGCCTCCGGAGGCGATGCCGTACGTAACCATTAAATTGATTTTAAGTTCAATTAATTAACTTTACTTACTTTAGGATACTTTGGATTTTGTGGCGTATGTCGCAAAGGATCAGAGATATGGGAGGGCCTGCTTTGTACTTGAATGTGGTGGAGGACTGGCTCAAGATGTCATCACAACTATTGGACAGGCGTTTGAACTAAGATTTAAAGAATTTCTTAAAAGAAGTCCCAGAAGTAGTTCGGCTAATGATAGGTATTATTGTTTTCGATTCAATTATTTTCTGATATTTAATGGATTTTTAATAATTAAAGGCTTACAGAGAGTACAGTCAGTACTCTAAATAACGCAACGAATGTCTCAAAGAATTTAGTGAATAATAACAGCAATAATGGAAGACTTGAAGACAGAGAGTATTACAATGACTTACCCGGAAAGATACCGCCAGACCTACCCTTAAATGAAAGCTCAGAAAAAGGTTTAAAAGAAAGCGCGACATTTCAAAGGCTTCCAACGGCTGCCCCGCGATCTGCAATCAAAAAGACGACTCTGACCTCAAATGAACAAAACAGTACCACAAATCTAATTGATTTAAATATCGATATTCAAGAAGAGGTTTCAGTTAATAGTACTGACCCTCAAATAAACCCATCGGAGGAAAGTAATCGTTTAGATCATCAATACGTGAACTGTTCGGTCGATGACTCCACTAATAATCAAATCAAAACAAATGATTCACTTTTGGAACACTCGTCACAAACAACACAATCGGCGAAAGACCCGTTCGATATGCGTAAGACTTTATTATTGAAGACTTGAATCACTTTTGACTAATATTTTAATTTTTGATTGAATTTACAGAACCATTCAATAGTGCTTTGGCTGCGGTCACACCCGAACTGGGGATAGACCCGAGTTGTTCACAATCCAAAAGTTGTATCGATTCTGAATTACTTAAAGAGGACTGGTTTCACGGACCTATTAGTCGAAAACAAAGCGAGGAACTGGTCGTTAAAGACGGGGATTTTCTGGTCAGAGAGTCTCAGGGCTCGTCCGGACAGTATGTTCTCACAGGAATGCAGAGCGGAATCAGAAAACATTTACTTTTAGTCGATCCCGAAGGAGTGGTCAGTATTTCTATACATTTATTAATAAAATAAATATTATTAACATATAATTTATTTTCAATCAAAAGGTTCGAACAAAAGACAAAACATTTGAAAGCGTCAGTCATTTAATAAATTATCACCGAAACAATGGTCTGCCCATAATTTCTGCGGAAAGCGCTCTCGTTTTAAGAAATCCTGTAATCGTTAGACATTAACATAGAATTTACTCAATTCTTCTCTATTTGTTTTGTTATTAATATAAAAATACGAGGATTTTATCATAATTTTGGTCAGAATCTCAAATCGCTTCAAAGTTTAATAATTGGTGCCAATCATTACAACTGTTTAATAGTATTATATTTTCTCAGAAATTCCAATCAAAATAATTCTCTTAAACTATAAATTATGTTCAAAATTATCGATCAATTTATATACAATTGTTTTGTTTGAGGTCTAACCTATAAACACGAGTCTATTCTGACCATTACTCCCATTTTTTTATCCATTTGTCCAACAGTTGAATATTGGATTCAATGAACAATTTATTTGAATTGATTTATCTGACAAAAACACATCCCGTCCTCATCGTTGTCTGACATCTCTTTCTGTGGCAAACATTACTCTTAATTTGGATATAATTGAGAGAAATTAAACTCAGAATAGACTCGTTTTTATCATTGTTTCCTCTGAACAGACAAAATAAGTGCCTCTTTTGACAAATTATCGATTTTTTCGTTAATCAAAAGTTTTTATTTTATCTAAAGTTTTGTAATATTTATTTAATAATTGCTTTTAATTATAATTGAGTTAATTATTGAGGAAAAACTGAACCTTTAATTAAGAGTAAAATACAAAATAACGCGTTTTTCTGTTTATATTTTGATTTAAATAAATGCATATTTCGTTCATTTTTTAAAATTTCATTGTTTTTTAAAAATGCATTTATTTATTGATTTCTTGACTTTTCTTTTTCTAATATAATTGAATTTAAGTCAAACACAAAAATTGTTAATTTTTATTAAAACTAATTTATTTTTATCCCTAAGTTTTTCTCAAATTTTAAATATTTTTCATTTTATGTGATTTTTATTTATCTGAAGAAAACAATTATTTCATTAAATTTGAAACAAAACTTTTATTAATAATATTTTACTTTTTGTTTTTTGCTGATAATTAGCGATAATTTTGTTTTGTTTTTAATATATTAATGGATGTCATAGGGGTTGGCCAGAGCTAACTCTGGAACGTCGTAACCCAACTCTTCTGGAGTGCTGATCCCTAATTCGTCGAGTTTTGGTCTAATCTCTTGTATAATATAGGGATATATCTCTGGATTTCCAGTGCTTTTCATTTTAATGGCCTCTAAGTAACGGACGGCCAACGCGTGATCATTGACTCGACGACAGGCGTCAAGAGCCGCGACCACTACTTTTGGTTCGGGGACTAAATCCATTCCATGCATATCATTCATGGCTTTCCTTATTTCCCAGCCATCGATGTCTTTGCGATTGAAGTAATTGATGTATCTCTGGTCAAACTCCTCTTCCGTTTCCTTTCGGCCGTGTTTTGGAACCGCAAGACCTGGATTTGGGTCCACTTCCGAACTGCTTAGTGTTCGCACTTTTCCACAAATATATTAAAATTTGTTTCAAATTATGATAAAATGACAGCAATTAAGGCATTGATAATAACCACTATTTCCATACAATTGACTATAATATTAACCTCAAACTCATGAATCAGACCTCAAAACTAAAAACTTTTGGCATTAATTAATGTTAAAATCGTATAAACTTTTCAATTCTCTTAAATCTAATCCAATTCTTAATCATTAATACAATAGAAATGACTGTTGTTTTGGGTTTTATAGTCTGAACTCAATTTAAAACTGCGATAAAAAGAGAATACAAAGAGTTATCGAAATCCCATTAAAACTAAAATACTTTTTATTCATAATTTTTCTGAGATTTTTCTAAAATATTTTTTAGTCATTTAATGAATTCTCGATATTTGATCACAAATTTCTTAAACAACAGATTTTATCCTAAATATAGTCGACTCTATTAATCAGGTAATTATCGAATCAATTTGAAAATCATTTAAATAAACTCAAATTTATGTATAAATTTATATCGATTTACCGTTAAATGAATTTAAAAGTCTTATTTTGGATCCATTTCTGACGAGAGATCGACAACTAATCGAAGCGATTCGACAAAACATTTTTTAAGGGATCTCTTTCTGCGGTAAAAGAGATAATTATAATAAAAATATCGATTAAATGTTTAAATACTTTGCGATTAAATCAAATGTTATTCAAATGTTTTCAAAGTTAAACAAAACACTGATTTAATGGCGTTTGGATTCACAGACATTAAAGATATCTATAAAAACAAAAAACGTCTTCAAAAGGATTTTAATATTTTATTTCGATTATAATTATTAAAATAATATTTAAATGAATTAAAAATAATAATTTTATCAAAATTTTAATAAAAATTTATATTATTTTTAATAATTATAATCGAAATAAAATATTAAAATCAAAGCGTTATTTATGTCTGAAATTTAAATGTTTGAAATTATGAGACGAGAAGTTTGTCCACATTTTTGATCACATGTTTTGAATCTTTCATAATTTGTGCCCGAATTTGAAAAATGGACAAAAATTTAGTAAATAACCAGGTTTGTTTATTCTATTATTTGATTGATTTAAATATTTTAATAAAATTGTTCTGATTTTCAGATAATTTTGATGCGAAAAACAGTGCGAAACGCAAAGCGTTTGGTTAAACAAAAGTTATTCAAACAAATCAAGAAATTGGAGTATAGATTAAATAAACAGTAATTTTATTTATGTTTTCTATTTTCTGAACATTTTTTCAATTTTTCATTACTTTGTTTTGTTTTAAGTATTGAGAGGACAACAAAAAAAGTCGAAAATAAAATCAAAAATAAACGCAAAGAATTGATTGAAATAAATGGTGTAAATGTGGACGAAGTCTCCAAATTGGCTTTAATTCATCCCAAAAATTATTTCGAAGACATCATTAAAAGTGTAGGTTTTGTTCAATAATTTTGTTTAACTTTGAGTTTAATTTATTTTCTATTTTTTTAAAATTTAGAGCAAAAGTTCCGTCGAATCTAAAGCTTTGGCCAGAATTGCAATCAATGAATATATTGAAAGAGTCGTCAATAAATTCAAAGAAGAAAATCCAAATTGCGATCAATGGTTGCCCTCACAGATAGAGCTCTGGCAGCAAAAGAAGTTAATCAAAAAGGAAAGGATTAATAAGAAGAAGGGGTTGACTGACAACCAAAAAGGATTGAACCAAAAGATTGAAACAAATACTGTCGTAAAACAAGATTTGAAGTCTAATAAATTGAATCCAAAGACAACAGAATTACAAGAAATTAATATTAAATCCAAACCAAAAACGGTCTCAAAAAAAGATAAGAAAAACAAAAGAATTGATAAAAATAAGGATTTGTTTAAAGACGAGAAAAATAATAAAATTGAGGAAAAAGTTAGTGAAGAAACTAAACCAAAATCGGATCCATTTTTCTTATCAAACGACTCGGATATCAACGAAGAATCAGACGATAATTCGAAAGACAATCAAAAGAAAAATATTCCGGAAAAGCGTCTGAGAAATGAAAAATATGGTTCAAAGTTTGAGAGAAGGACTAAATTTTCAAAAAATATCGGAAAAAATCGTAATTCAATGCAAAACCAAAAGAAATCGCATTCAAAGCCTAAAAAGTTTGAAACAAAACCATTGATCAGAGGTTTGTTTTAAAAGTTATAAAACTCTTTCATAACGTAATTGATTTCTATTTAAAGATAATTCCAACTCTAAGATGAAGAGGGGTTCGGGCGATGAACTCCACCCCTCGTGGGCTGCAAAACGTTCGGCAAAAGATAAGCTTAAAATTGATTTAAATGAGAGACCAATCGCTAAAAAAATTAAATTTAGTGATCAATAGGTTTATTGAAAACCATTTTTATTTCGATTATTATTTTGTTTAATAAAAACTGGAAATCATTAAAATTTTTTGCCGTTTTTAAGACCAGAAATTGTTTTCTTAAGACAATAGTGGGTTAGTCTTAGTATTGAATAGTGAACAGAATATTGAAGAACTAGAGCTCCAAACCCTTTGAATAGACCGAGTCTTCCCTCGTTTTTGATTATCGATAAAAAGCAATCAGTGCTCGAATCGTAATTTGAAATAATAGGAGTGACAGCACTGGTCTTATCCACATTATCGATGATAGTTCGGGTCCCCTGAAGGTATAGCCTTACAATCAAAACAATGGTTAATGTCTTAAACTAATTAATTAATGTATACCTCATTATGACTGTCGATAACGGAAATAGTATAACGTCTGCAGTCAATTGTCCCCAAAAACTACTGATAATATCGTTATATTTAGTCTTCCATTTATTCATATTCTCTGAGTCTTCGAAATTGGAATCAGATTTCGATAAAATAAAAACTTTTGCCACAAAACTAGAAATTAAGTAATGACTCAAATGATAAGAAAGAGTCGGTCCCCATAAGAGCCAAATCGGTAGCTTTCGGTCTAATTTCCAGAGAAATAATCGTAAAAATCCTTCTTTTATTGAATCTAAAAGTCCGGGATTTTCGCTGGCGATAGAGCTCTGGACTATTTCTACACAACTCGAGCACAAGAATGGTGTGACCACTAATATGGACACACTTTTTAGTAACAAATGTTGGACTACTGTTTCGAAAGTCATTCGTTTAGAACTGAAATCTCTGACAATAAAAATATTAATTATAATTAAATTTTGGTTTAATTTTGATTAAAATACCGAACAAATGGAGTCATTTCTGTAATAATTGATTCGAAGCCTATTTCTATGGCTTTAGTGATGAAAACACTTGTAATCCCTTTCCAGAGAACAGAAATTCCTTGTTTTGATTGAATGCCGACAATAAACGCCATTACAGTGATTGGCGTCAAGTGATAGGAACTACTCTTTCCGTTGACCTTTCAATCAATCAAAACAATTAATTAAATGAATACTGAAGACAGACATTACTTGAGTTTGTTTTCTAATCACAACAAAGGGATGACTTAAGAAGTGTTGAGTGAATCCATTGACTGAATCCAAGACAATGATCGCTATCTTCACTTCAGGTTCGGACACATCTTTTGTCAACTGTTTAGCCATCGGATCATTGAATCTATTGGTTTGAAGACTACTGGAAGCAGAAGACGTCTCTCCAAGTCTTTGGTGGACATCGAATTCCACTCTTCGGCGTTGACTAACATTTTGTTCACTTCTGGCGTAACTCATTCGCCACAAATCAATGTCCTGTTTATCTAAAAGATCTCTTGAATATAAATTATCTGACATTTTATTCGTCTTTAAATGATTTAAAACTAATTCAAACTCTTTGAGACCTAAAACTTGTTTACATAAAATTCATTGCATTTCGTAATTGCATTCAATTTTGTTTTATATTAAATGTTTTGTAGAAAATATTTACTGAAATTCACAGATATTTTCCACAAAACTTTTCACTGATTTGTTTGTTATCATTAAATGTCTTGCACAGAAAAGCAGCACCAAGCTGGATTGGACTAAAAATCCAATCTAGCATCGTGATTTGGTAGAATTTTTGCCTAAACTTTTTTCCACTCCAATTAAGCTTGGATAAATGTCGCAATTAGTTGTACTTTTTAATTGGAGCGGTGTTTGTGTGTGAAATGAGCGCCACTTTGTGTCCGAAGTTTTAATTTTAAGTATAATTTAATTAATTTTGTTTACATTTCTGTCACTAAATTTGAGTTTAATATAAATCCTAACATTTAATGATATTTTATTTCAATTAAATTTCAAATCTATTTTTAAAGCCGTCTTAAGTTGGGATCAATTGGAGCGACACTTGTGGTCAATAGACTATTGAATGTATGGTAACATAAATGACGTTTAAATGTGAAGAAAAGAGTAATTATTCGTCAGAGTTATGGTTGAGAGCGACGTGTCTTCAACTGTTGGTCTCGATTTAGAGGACAATCAAATCGATGGCGTCTCACATAAAGACAGCATTACTTTTGAGAGTAAGTCTTCTGAAGATTGGATTCATTGGATTGTAATTTAATTCGTTATTTATTCGGAACAGTTCTTCACGTTTTGAAGGACTGTCAGTCACAACACGGCCTAAAACATGGAGACTATCAAAGATATCGTCAATATTGCAGTCGACGTCTCCGTCGTATTAGGCGTTCCCTTAATTTCGTTCAGAGCACTGGTAAAAGTCGGTCAACATTTCAAGCGAAAGGTGTGACCAATCAGATGGTATCGGACGCCACCAAATCAAAGAAAGATCCGCTCAGATATCTGTTTATACCATTGATGTCCGCCGAGCGGTGTTGGGCTCATGCGATGCAACTGAAACAGGAGGCCAATACTGAGCCCCGAAAGAAGTTCCATTTGATCCGCAAATACAAGAAAGCTGTTAAATATGCCATTAGTTTACAGACAATCTGTAATTCGAGTCCAACCAAATGTGACGCCAGAACTAAACTCGAGTCCAGTGCTTACGCCTCATATTTGACGGGACTTTTCTATTTTGAAACCGAAGAATGGATTAAAGCCAATGAATATCTTAAGAAATCGCAAACCATTTATGAGAAACTGTTTCAAGCGATCGGTGACGAAGAAGTGGCCGTTCTTTACAAACAGAGATGCGATGAAATTAAGCCAACCCTCAGATACTGTGCTTTCAATATTGGAGAGCAGGACATCAAAACTCAGGACTTTATTAACAAAATGCAGAGCGAAGCCGACGAAGTGGACGACCAATTGGTGTCCAACAAACTGGATGTGAGTCTTATCTTATTATTACTGATATTTAAGTTTTAATTGTTTTCTATTTTTATAGCAATTAATACTTCAGACCCGAGAGAAACAATCGGTAACTCTGAGTGAAATTCAATGGTTGGGTAAAACTATTGCTATAAAACAGGAGAAAATCCGTGCATTTCTTCTATTAATGCAAGACTTAGTCTCCTCTCAGTCTTTAAGAGTATCTCAAATCGAGAAAATGTTATTCGAGTGCAGGGATTGTCTCCAACTGTTGAGGGAATCAAACAGTGAAAAGACTCCTCTTTATTGTTATCTATCATATATGAGACACGATCTGACAGTTCGTAGAAATTTACAGTTAATTAAAACACTTCACAACTCCTCAGAAATGATCCGTCCCTTTGAAACAATTATCGGAAGTCTGACAGAAATCGAATCTTTGCCTTTAGACCAATACTTCCCCTCAAATGAATTAATTGACAAATTTATTAAACAAATTGAGGCCAAAATTACTGCATTCAAAGCATTCAGATGTTATCATATCGGAAATGTATCCAAACATAGTTGGAAAGAGTCGGTGGCACTCCTTCACAGATCAGCACATTATTGCGAGACTGCACTCAACGATGAAAACACACCAAAAGTAATTCAAACCAATATTTAATCTGTTTTTATAATTTTTATGTTAAAAGGAAATGATTGAAGAATTGAGACAATTGTTGGCCAAAAGCGAATCCGATAAGTTTACCACTTATGCCGGTTGTCTCATGAAAGACGACACCACTCCTCAGATCAAACCCAAATCGAATGCTTCGGTAATTATTATACAAATAATAAGAAAAATTCATTTTTATTTAATTTTGATTTATAGCCATTGATATCACGTTTGGAGACCTACTATGAAGACAATGAATTACTCACCGGTTCTTCATATTTAGCACATTTCCCGCCAGAATTCCGACCGATTCCTTGCAAACCATTATTCTTTGATTTAGCTCTAAATCACATAACCTTTCCCTCATTGGAAGCAGAAAAGACTAATCCCAAAGTCTCCGGAATCACAGGATTTGTCAAGGGATGGCTCGGGGGTTGGCGTAAGTGATCTGCTCTTTAATATGAACACAATTTTCGCTTTTATTCCATTAATTATTGATTGAAAAATCAATTTTTGATAAATTTTTTTATTGCGAAAATAATTAATAAAATATAAATTAAAGGAAAATTCAAAATTCAAACCCAATTCAAACCCAATCTTTTGGATTCTTTAATACCTGAAGAAGTTTGTCTTCTTTAGTTCCCGGTTCGGGTGAGTGACAGTATTCCCATTTGGCGACCAAAGGTAACGACATAAGTATGCTTTCATATCGTGCGCCGGGAGTTTGGAGACCAAACTTAGTTCCTCTGTCGTAGATTAGGTTAAACTCAACGTATCTAAAGATCAGACATTTCTAAATAATTTAAACATAAAATGCATTAATTAATCGACAAATACCGTCCTCTTCTCAAGAGCTGCCACTGTCTGTCCGAATATGAATAGCCTTTATTGGCATTACTCTTAACAACCGGTATATAACAGGGAATTATAGTGTCGGCACAAGACTTGACAAAAGCAAACGCTTCCTTTTGATTCGGATAATCGATATCATCGAAGAAGAGACCACCGATTCCTCTGTAAAACAAATCCATTGAATGGAATGTTTTTTATTTGAAATGATTGAATACCGGCTCTCCTTTCGGTGGTTAATATAGAAGTAGTGATCACACCATTTCTTGAATTTTGGATAATATTCTTTGTTATGTCGATCGCAAGCATTTTTCAAAGTCTTGTGGAAATGGATGGCATCGTTTTCGTTGAGTATGTAAGGAGTCATATCAGTGCCGCCACCGAACCACCAGTGCTTTTCATTATTTACTACATCTTCGACTTCAAAATATCTATAATTAAAGTGAAGGGTCGGGACGTTTGGATTTCGTGGATGTATAACAGAACTGATACCACACGCGAAGAACTTGAGGTCCGCGTTCTCCTTAAAAGGCTTTCCTCGGGCTCTCATTTGTTGTGCTGCGGGAACGGGTAGTTTTCCGTGAACCACAGATATATTAACGCCAGCCTTTTCGAAGACCTGTCCGTCTTGAATAACACAAGTGATTCCTCCCCCTCCCTCTTCTCTTAGCCATCGGTCGACAGTAAATTTGACCGCATTATTGCGACCATCGATATCATTGTCGACCTTATCCTCAATGGTTTGCAATTCATGGCAAACGTCTTTTTGGACTTTCATAACAAATAACTCAAACTTAGTTCTCATCGAATCTGAGTTTAATTCATTGAAAGCGGTTATCGTTTCTGACATAAAATCATTTTCATTATATTTGGGTTCATTTGATTTCCAGAACATAAGAGACAAAAATATTGGAGAACTCTTTGAAAACTTCGATAAATTTGTTTTAATCTCTTGCGTTGACATCCATTTACTTGAATTAAGATGTTTTCGGGAAGAGATTAAAACAAAAGTAATTTGTTTGGCAAAACGTCGAAACATTTTTGAACTTTAAATCTATTGCAACTTGGTTATACTAGATCATACTAGATCATACTTGGTTGTATTTGGTTATACTTGGTCAATAACACTACTTTATTTAAGTTTATTTAAATGTCTCTGTTGTGCATCCGTTCCCAAACTACAGTCTATTCTCGTTTTCAATGCATTTAATATTTTATGACTACTATTATAGTAATTATATTTTATATGAATCTCAAAATCTTTGTTTAAAAGATTAATAATAATAATAAAAATCAGTTATTTATAGCCATTGAAAAGACTTACAGTTATTATAAGGAATTGACTGACAATTAGAAGCACTAAAACACATAAATTGTAGTCAAAGAGAGTGAGAGTTGAGAGCAATTGAATAACAAAAGAGTGAACTCTAGTATTGTTTTCATACATTTTTCAGTCATTTGTTTATTTAATTTTTAGAAAAAAATCCAATTTTTAATAATTTATTTAAAATAACTAATAATTGAATTTAAAAGATGTCATCCATTGAAGAGACGGAGCAAATGGATTGTCAGCCGTCAGAAGAGAGTAACGGCGGTCCGACGGCTCAATCGAGTGCTGCACCAGAAGTATTGCCCCAACAAATGGAAAGTGAGTCAATAGGAGTGACCACAAACGGTGACATCGATTCCTCAGTAATGGCATCGACTTCGGTGACCACTGCAGCCATTTCTGTGTCATTACATCCTTTGGTGATTATGAATGTTTCGGAGCACTGGACACGAATTAGGGCTCAGGAGAACAGCAACGAACAGGTGATCGGAGCTATTATTGGCCGACAAAATGGACGCAATATTGAGATAATGAACTCTTTTGAGCTAAACTTCGATCGAATAGAAAACGATATAATCATTGATAGAGACTATTATAACACAAAAGAGAGTCAATTCAAACAAGTCTTTCCAGACTTGGATTTCCTCGGATGGTATTCCAGTGGTGACGCTCCCAATGGATCCGATATGAAAATACATAAACAGATAATTGAAATCAATGAAAGCCCACTCTTTATGAAACTCAATCCAATGGTTTGTATTTAATTTAATTGAATAATAATAAAATTAATTGTTTTGATGTCAGACCCGTCACACCGGACTTCCCATTAAATTATATGAATCGGTAATAGATTTAGTGAATGGAAACGCAACTATGCTTTTCGTTGACATCCCATTTGCTTTGGCCACAGAAGAGGCCGAACGGATCGGTTTGGATCATATGGCGAGGATGACAGCCACCACCCAATCCGGACAAATGGCCAACTCATTGGTCACCGAACACCTTCGCGTACAACACAGTGCCGTCAAAATGCTTAGGGATAGGGTTCGCCTTATTCTCGATTACGTGAAAGATGTTCGCAACGAAAGCGTCGAATGGAATCACGAAATACTTCGACAGACATATAATTTATGCCATCGTTTGCCTGTCATTAGTTGTGACAAATTCAGTGATGTCTTCTACAACCAGTGCAATGACGTCGCACTTCTCACTTATTTAGGAATGTTAACCAAAGGATCCAATGATATGAACCAATTCGTCAATAAATTCAATATTCTTTACGATAGACAAGGAATGGGAAGAAGAATGAGAGGACTCTTCTTCTGATTCTTTAAATTAGAATTTTCTTCACTTTCTCTTTAAATACATTTTTTGTCATAAATTAACTCTTTTTTCAAAATTATTTAATTTTTGTCGAAAATAAATGAATTCGAGTTTTAATTAAGTTTTTTGACATTAAAATAATGTTTTAATTTTCAGAGCGAATGAATCCCTTATAAGTATAGAAACAAATTGTAAGATGAGTTGATTGAGGACTGGATATGGAGTGGATATGGAGTGGAATAGTTTAAGTAAATCGAGTTATGCTTTAAATTAATTAACAATAAATAAGTTTTGATTTAGTTTAGGATTGAGATCTCATTTTAATAGATCATCCGAATGACAGCTCAACATTGGCTACCAACTCCTGGATCAGTCCGAGAGTCACAGTCAGAGAGGATGTGCTATAACCTCAATACTATGTCGACGATATAATTGTCGTCCCCTTAGAACCCCCCGTACTGTTGTGACCTCAATCCAATCGAAATGATTTGGAATACTTGGAAACAAATTGTTTATCGACTAAATTTTAATAATAATCTAGAACAATTTAAAGAACTTTTATCAAATTGCTTTAAACAAATTACTCCAACTATTTGGGGAAAAACAGTTAGAGCTGTTGAATCTCAATATTTTATTAAATTTAACATAACATTAAATCAAAACAATTGTGAGCATGATTATTTTCTCAATATTAATTTGTTAATTTTGGTTAAAATTTGTTCCAAATAAATACATGTAATAAATTTTAGTATTAAACTCTCTGTTCAGATGTCGCTATAGTTTCTCAATAGAAAAGATCACAATATTTGTGTATTTGAGTCATACGTTATGTTTGAGTGAACTCTCATTTTATTTGTTTTTATTTAATTTTGTTTCAATGAAAACGTTTTTACATTATTTGACACAAAATTGAAATCAATTAAACATTTTATTTATAATTAAAATCATTTAAATTATTTGTAAAATAAACGACAAATTAATGCCGAAAATACGAAGAATCAGATCAAAGCCTCCGCCGGAGGGCTGGGAACTAATAGAACCGACTCTCGAAGAATTGGAGGCAAAGATGAGAGACGCGGAAACGGAGTCACACGAAGGCAAACGACGGACAGAGTCTTTGTGGCCAATATTTAAAATACATCACCAGAGAAGTCGTTATATTTATGATCTCTTTTATAAACGGAAAGCCATTTCCAGAGAACTATACGAGTATTGCATTAAACAACGGATAGCAGACCAGGCGTTGATCGCCAAATGGAAGAAACAGGGTTTGTGTGGTCACCACTCTTACCATTCCTTTAATTATTATCTTTATTTCAAAGGCTATGAGAACTTATGTTGTTTGCGGTGTATTCAAGTGAGAGACACAAACTTTGGGACGAACTGTATTTGTCGGGTCCCCAGAGAGAAACTCGAAGAGGGAAAGACTATCGTCGAGTGTATCCACTGTGGATGTCGGGGCTGTTCCGGTTGACTCTATTATTATCTAAACATTCATTTATTGATTTTCAATACAAATGCTATCCTTTTTGTAATCAAACATTAAATAAACGATTAATTGATTTAAAATTATAAATAAAATTCATTAGAATTAGAGAATAATAACAAATATAAGACTAATCTCTTCACCGGATTTGTTAAGTGTTTAAAACTCATGATTTGTTTAAAATTTTTTTTTTAAATAAATGCAAATGTATTTCGTTTGAAGAGTTGACTCAATCTCTAAATTGTGTCCAAATGACTAAACAATTAATTGCGATGTCTTATAGTCCCGAACCTAATCCTCAACTGTTCGAAAAAAACAAACGTAAGGATTGTTTGCGGCGCCAGTCGTATGAATGCCGGGACATAACCTTTAAAGAAACCGATGGGACCGGACTGTTTGAATAGTAGTCTAATACAGTGAGCAATGCTCTGGTATTCATTGGGTGAGGCGTTCATTAACCGGGTTTTAAGAACGTCCAGCTTTTGAATAATTGAATCATTTATTAAAATTAAATAATTAATAAAATTTTATAAAATACCGGTTGTGTTAAAGTTGTGGCCACAGCACCGGCTAAAGTACTGGCAGTGAAGTGCGTCAATAGATTATCACCGAAAACATTGGGTGCGTTAGTGATGAGAGTATACTTAAACTGGTCGTAAGCCGACAACTATTTATCACAAATATTGGGATTCTATTGAATTAATAAGAGATAATCTATATTTAATACCTGTCCGATAGTCATCATAACAGCCCGAGTGGTAGCCATTGTGGTTCCGTTGAATAAAGATTTGATGCCTTCGTGTTTGTAGACCTGAATCAGACCATCGAAAGCGTGTTTATAGTTTCGTCTCTGATTTGGGTCTAATTTGATATCGTTTTGCATTCGGACGTTAACCATATCCGCCGGCGTTCCTATCGATCAGATAATTAAATTCAATAAAAATATACTTTAATTAAATGGAATATCAATAAAATATTTACCGATGAAACCACCGGCAGCTCCCGAAACACCGGCCAAAACGATTCTTTGAAAGAGTGGTATTTGTTCGCCACTCTTTGATATCTTCTGTTTTGCCACTTCATAGATACCGAATCGAGTCGTCGAATACGTTAATTGACGCAAAAGAGAAGCTGTCAGTCCGTTATAGAGAGCCAGAACTCCTTCTCTTCTAATAATAAAGAGAGTGTTTGCTATGAGTCCAGTCTGTGTCTGTCCAGAAACAGTTCCGGGCTTTGTCTTAGAGGTAGCCGTTTGTAAGTGAACTTTGAGTAAATCTAAGGGATGGGTACAACAGGCGGCCCCAGCACTCGCCAGACCACCGAAATACCATTTGGCGACTCGAATATCACTGGTTGTCATCTTTTGATTTACTATTCATTAAATTATTTGATATTTTGGAAGAACTTTCACTTCAGTTAGAAATCATTGATTTTTCACTAAAAGTAAATCTTTTAAATCGATTGAAAAATATTATATCAAATATTTATTAATACATTTCCAATAAAAGCACATTATTTGCAATTATTTTTTAAATTTCTGACTAAATTAGTAAATAAATTACTAAATTTAATCAATGATT
>JAQGBR010000010.1:0-30210 GCA_034698525.1 Achipteria nitens | reverse complement strand
ATTTTAAATTATTAGAATTACTTAAATTACAATAATAATTTATCAATTCTTTGCTGAATTTTATTATTTATCATTTAAAACATCAACTTTTAAAATTTTTTAAAAACTTTTCAAAAAGCAAGGTGATATTTAAATTCTTATACATTTCTTAATCATTAATAGCCACTTTATGTTTGATCGAAATATCAATTGGGAATTTAAACAATAACTTAGTTAAATCATCAAGTAAATTTTTTAGCATTTAATTTATAAGGGACTGTATAATCAAATTAGAATAACTTGAAATTTGCTTATACAAACAAATTAGATTTGTTTAATTAATAATAATACACTAAGGACAGCGTTGCACTAAAAATAGTGGGTTATAAAAAAGCGTACTAAAAATCTATTCCTAGAAATTATTCCTAAAACTATTACTAAAAAACCATTACTAAAAAAATATTATTAAAAACTATTATTAAAAAACTCTCTTTAGACAGTACCAAAAATTGTTGTTAATAGAGGATTTCTGTTACCAGAAGGTGGGGTCAACAATTTATTATAATATTTTTAAAATTAATGTATTTTAAACATTCAATCAAACAGATGACAAGGGAATTGCACCTAGGGAATCAGACCCACTACCCTCGGATTGAGTGGTAGCAGCTAAAACAACTCGGCCAAACCGGGTATCTTTAAAATCTGGCTAATATTTTTTCTTTCACGTTTATTAAAATTATATAAGACATTTAAAACAAAAAATATAGCTTTTCAAAAATATAACGACACAGTATCTATATCTTTTGTGAAGGAAAACTTGCAGTATTTAATTAGGTGGCAAAAATAGTTCGGACAAAATTATTTTAGCTATAACTGAGTTATTTGGATCAGATCTTTGCATTTGACAATTAAATCAATATTTTTCGCAATTTAACTATTCTATTACTATTTAAATTTTTATCCTTTACTACGGGGATGTCATTTAAAGGCCGAATTATGCTTAGTTAACCACCTTTTGGTTTAAATTTGGTCTTCAGGCTTTTAAGTATTGCTATATGGCTGAATTGTAGGGCTACCCGAATTTTATTAATGAAATATTATGTTAATATGCAAAAAAAATTCAACTATTTGTTAATTTTAATGTCTTACAATGAGTTGAACATGGTTTTAAAATAAGTAGTGTATTTATTCCGTGACAAATTAAAATAAAAACTTGTTTATATTATAAAAAATTATAAATGTCAGGAAATTTCGATACTTAGATAAAATGAAATCTTTATTAAAATTCATAATTAAAATTTCTTTAAATAATATTTAAAATTTTATACCGAAATTAAATAATATTAATAATATATTTATTTTTAATTTTTTTAAGCAATCGAAGTCTATTTCGTAATCTATTTTATGAAAACTTTTAATATTTGTTTAAATTTAATAAAATAACTAGACTGGAATTAATTAAGAGTTGGAGCGGAATCTCCTGCTCTAAGGAAAATGTAGTATTCCTGTACAAACACAAAAGTCGTTGTTATTAATCATAGCAGGTTTAGCGTAAAAGCATTTTAGTATCAAATTATATTTAAGATACGATTATAGCGCACATTTTCACTTGTAGCACTACTAAACTTAACTTAGCGAAGGAAAAGCCGCTTCAACTTTAAATTCACTCCAGTAGATAATAGTTTAAACTTTAGTAATTAAATAAATAAATAATTAGGCAATTCGTATAAAAATAATTAATTAGGTTTAAAATATGATTATTTACTGTAAAATTAGTGATAAGAAATTTTATCTTTATTCCTTTTAGAAATTTTTTGAAATGTCGAACGTTTTAAATGTCAAGTATATGATTCATGGAATTACAAATAATTTCAAAAATATTAGGCATATCAATAGAAGTTGACTTATTTTTTGTAATATATAGATTATTTCCAATGGATTCGTAGTGATTATCAAAATATTTCGAGTGCTTCAATAAATAATCGATTTATTTCTATGAATTTAATCTATAAGTCTCATTATTTAACAGGATTTTATCCTATTTAATTCATACAATTTTTTCAAAAGTAATAAATATTTTATTTTTTTAATTTATGTGACTTAAAATTTAATTATATGTCCATCAACAATCGGATAAAGAATATGTTCTCAACATGGAGTGGACCTTTCATTATAATCATCCAACTCACAATCATTCTGAAATTTAATCATATAAAATGTGATACAGGTAATATTTTATTTTAATTCAAATAATTTTTGGAAATGTTTTCAAAAAATGAATGTTATATATATGATACAATATAAATTAAAAAATAATAGATTTGCTTAATCTGAGTAGAATATCTAAAAAAATATATTTATCTTATATTACTCATATAGTATTAATCAATTTATTTAAATTTTAATTTTAAACACCATAAAACAACTTAATTCTTAAGGTATCTTATACTCCTTTCACCCGATTTGTGAACTTATTCGGAACGAGAAAAATATATTCATTTTTCGTGGTTTTCATAATAAAGGTTTTATATATAAAGACTAAAAGTGAAATTAAATTCTCATTAAAATTAACTTTAGTGATATTATGATAAAAATAATGTTTTAGTAATCTATAATTGAATTATAACAGTATTTTTGTTGAAAAAATATTAATATTTCTTTGAGAAGTCAACCTTTTGCATATCGGAAGCCAACTTACTATTAAAATTTTCATTATAAAATCCAAGTTTATAATCTCAAATAAGTTTTATTTTGCAGTAAAGATGAGGTCAATTTGCTTTTTGAGTCGATTTTTATAATTTAAATCATTATAAAAAGTAATCAAAATATGGTTTCACACAATTTCAATGTTAATATAATAAATTGTGTTCACTTTTGGATTAGTGTGGGGTTCAGATGTAGAGGTTTAAATGTATTTTTTTAAATCTATGGAAGTGATACTGGTCTTCGGTTTTAGTTCATATTACAGCGGGTTTGTACATTCAGGGTTTTTCAAACGAATAAATTAATACTAAAATAACATAAAATATATTAAAATTCCCTTTGATAAGTCATTTGAAGTACAATTGGTAACGTTAGACTGTGTTACCAAGCTACTAGTTCAGACTACGATAATTTGTAAGAGTTCTAATCTATTTTTTATTAACGTTAAAATTAAATTGAAATAAATAAAATTAACATAAACTTTTTAATTAAAAGATGCATAAAAATATCGTTGGCCCAACCCAAAATTTTTTAGAAAATTTAAATACACATCTATTCATCTTATTTTTGGAAACATTTGAAATAAATTGATTATTATTTAGTTGGCATATTTTTTCTTTGATATTACACAAACACTAATGTGTTCAAGTTTGTTATAATTCTTTCAATAAGAGAAATTTAATGTTATTTTCAAATTTTGCTGACGGGCCTGAGAAAATTATCTTATTGTATTAAGATAAGATCAATAAAAAGAATAGACCATTTTTATTTAACATATTTATTCAAAATTATTATACTAACTTGCTCAAACAATCAATATTAAATAAAACTTTCTAATCATAACTCATTTTATATTCATATATCTATTAATAATAATGTTCAAAATTAAATCTTCATAATATTTGAAAAGATTTATATTGTGAACCAGAAGAAAATTTAAATAATTAGTAAGAGCTTCAAATTTTGTCAATTTGTAGCTAAAATTTAACTTTACATTGACATCACATTGATTATCACCACATTCAATGACTAAATTAACATAGAGCGCTTGTTCCATAAAAATTTCACATGTAATGTTTGACATCATTGAAAAGTAGAGAGTTGTACCGCAAAAGCATTGATTTGTTTGAAAGCGGCTCCAATGCAATTATCTCACATAATTAATAGAATAGGTGAAAGTGTTTATGGTATACTCGCTTTGGAGTGAGTTTATTATTGGAAGAAGTGATAGTCAAAGATATGGCACAGTATATTATAATTTTTTAATTAATATTTATTTTAATTTAAATAAAATTTTTAGCAATAAACCCAACTGTTACCTCAAACAGTTGGAAGAAAATTGAAGATAATTGGCCAAATCAAGATCGCGTTGATGAAATTAACGGCAAAAATTCAGAGTTTTATTTTCTTAATGAAACAGGATTAACAAGTTCCAATTGGAAAATTAATAACAAGTTTATAACAGATGATCTGCATTTGTTAAGTGATAAACAAACTATAAAATTAAGTTTCAAGGTAAATGAATATTTAAAAATTATATATTTAATTAATTAAATTTAATTTTTATAAAAGTACTGGTCATCTGGTGCCCCCGGAAGAACACCAATGCCATTAATTTATATCGGTGATAATATTGCCTATCCACTCTATGATAGATACAAGTCTAATTATATCAACGGAAATGAAAAATATTGGATGCCATTTGAAATTATTATGTCTAAGAAACAATTAAATTATTTTGAATTTAACTTAAATCCCAATAAGAATAAGTGGATGGCCGCAATTAAAGATTTTGAAGGTATTTAAATTCAAAAAGTCTTATAACTTAAGAATGACGTAAATTATAAAACAAATCCCATTATATAATAATAACTTCTTTTCAGTCGAATATGAAGAGGAAATTAAAGTAGATATTTCTACTTTAACTCAAATTGGTAATATTCAAACGGAAGATATAAAACCGGACACCACATTAACTATAACGTCACTTCCTACCTCAACATCAGCACCTCCAACCTTCCCTGAAGATTGTTTTATTACAGAAACAACTGCCAAATCTAAAAAAATTTGTGGTTATAATTTAAATAGCAATTATGATTATTCGCAAAGTCTAACAAAAATCAATATTTCAAATATTGACGCAGATTTAGAAAATTGTTTTAATATCAAAATATTTTCACAAATTTCTTCAAAGATAAATGTTTATGTAAGCGGAATTGGTGATAAAACTTTAACCAAAATTAGAAGATTACAACCATTTACAAGCTCAATCCCAAAATTTCATTATAATGAAAAAATTTGTTTATCTGATTTAAGTTATCTTTCTTATGGGAAATTTAAAGTGAAATTTGAAATCGAATTGAATAATCCTCTTAATGAAAAGGAGTTTTTTTCTTTTCTTTTGGAAAAAGATAAAAATATAGTGGAATATAAAAAACAAAGTTTTCTGACTAATATGGGAAATGATTTAAATAATCAATGGGGTGATGAATGGGAAGAAGAAAAATCGCCTAATTTTTTCACAAATGACTTGGGGATGCAATTTAAAGGTAAATTTATATTATTTAGAATTTAAATCTTTTATATTTTATAATATTAAATATATAATAAGAATTTTTTTATTACTGAATTGCATTCTATTATTTTCCAATTCAAATCAATACAATTTTGATTTTAATTTATGAAATAAAATATCCGCAACAAATAAATTTTTTTAATGAGATTAGAAAAATTACATATTAATAAATATAGATTTTTAACAGTATCATGTAGTACTTACATTATCGAAATCATACTTGAGTAGAAACTAAATAAAATTTATGTAATTAACGAAATAAAAAAAGGGATTCAGTAAGAGGAAATAAAATAAATAGAATTTTTTTTCTTATAAATAGATAAAGATCAATTTTTTAATTAACTGAATAATTGATATTTTTTAGAAAATATTTTAAATCTTATTACTCATATTTTAGAAAAGTCATTAATTTCGAATAATAATTTTGAATTGATCACGAAAATTTTTTAAATACATTATGGTTCTTTTAATTTTTATATAGAACTCTCATAAGAATTTGATTATAACAACTAAATTTTTGTTTATTTTGAATTTTAATTGAAAAACTGCTAAAATGATATGTTTAATTATCTTTTATTTAGCTCGTACATATTCGGAAGAAATTTCAATTTCTTCATTAATTGGAAAACCTTGGTTGCTTTACAATCCACAACATTTCAAAAATAATTTTCATATAATTTTAAATGTAACTGATCCAAAAGATTACAATTCATTCAATTTAAAGCCAAAGATATGCACCGATTTTTTTCATTGTTTTGATGCGTTTATTACCAATATTGAGGAGACAAGTGTGACGATCAAAAATATTTCTTTCAATTTCAACACAAAAATTAATTCAAAATTTATAAAGTTAATGATTGATGTTGAATATCTTAAGCCATCTTATGAATACAAAAGAGAATTTTATGATATTGATTTCATATTTCAATTGATAAATTTTGGAGATCCATGCGCAAATTTTAAATGTGGTGAGCAGGGGAACTGCATCATAACGTCACCTAAGAATGATTTAGATATCAAAAGAAAATGCAAGTGTGCAAAAGGATATATTGGTGATAACCTTTGTGAAATTAATTATTGTCAAATGCCACTTGGCGAAAAAAAAATATATGGCCAAAATGTTTGCGACAAAATAATTGGAAATCCCGATTGTATAAGTTTAAAGGAAAAATTCAGATGTGCTTGTGATGATGATACAAATCCAAATTGGAATCCGTAAAAATAAATAAAATTGTTAAAATTTTAATTTATAAATACTTTATTTAATATCTAAATAGGGACTCTCTTACTTGTGAACCAGTTAAAATTGGCTTAGTTCAAAATTGGAAAGTCAACGATCCTGATACATTCGATTTATTCCCAAATGCAACGGATAATTATTTTCGCCTTAAGTTCAACGAAATTCATCAAAAGAATATTTCTATAGTGATTACATATTCAGCTAATGTTGATTCAAATTTAGCGGTAGAATATGTTTCTGAATTAAATAAACCTGATTCAGTTTCTATGAATTATTTTCTTAAAAAAAGTACAGCGGAAAAAGATGAAAATGTTGAAATATTTTTGAGAGATTTTAGATATTTTTATGATGAAACCTTTTCTTTATCCTTTTCATCAAAAATCACTAATCCTAAATTATTCAATGAAGAATCATTTAAAATAATAGATGTCCAGACAAAATTTAATGATTTTATAAAAGCAGATAAACTTCAAAAATGGGACAGTGAAAAAGACAATAATTTCAATTCAATTTGGAAAAGACTAAGCAATGGTATTAATTCAAATAAGATTGATGGTAATAAAAATTTTCTTGTCCTTTCTCATTCATTCATTTATTCTGTGTAAATTTGTTATTTTTATGAAATGACTAAATTTTGAATTGAATTTTAAATTAATAGGGCTTTTTATTGGAAAAGGAGAAAATGCTACAATTACTTTTATCAGCAACTGGATTGAGACCAATCCTTATATAATAAATAAGAATTCCGAGAGCTATTTCAAGCTATTGTTTAACAATAATTTAGGAAAACAAGTGATTATAAAAACACGTATTTTATACCACACAAATGAAAAAAATATCGAACTATCTAAAGAAATAGTTAATGAAATTATAAATGACGATAGAATCAAAAAAGCAAATCCAGTTGTTTTTAAGCTTGAAAATTTTCCATCAGATATCTTTAAATATTTCAAGATAGTTCTCGAGATCACAATGGAATCAAAGAAAGAAAATGAAGAAACCTTTACAATCAGTTTATCAAAAATATCTATTGGAGATCCGTGTTTTAAAGAATTGGGCACAAAACCTGTTTGTAAAAGTAACGCTTGTAAAGCTGAAAGCCCAAATCCACTTGATCCATTGAATAAAAATATGTGTGGAAAATGCATAGATTCAAGTGGACTTTATTGCGATTGGAAAAACCTATGCCAAAGCGAGGTAATTAGAAATAATTTATTATTATAAAATTTAATCTAATTTAATTTTTGAAAGAACTCAACACGTTGTGATAATTTTATTTATGGTATGCCTTCAAATGATAGATGCAGTCAAATTATTCCAAATGATTTTCAATGCTCTTGCTCAAATAACTATTTTGAATGGGATGTGAAAAATAAAAAGTAGGTAAACCTAACAATTAAATATCTAATCTAAATATCTAAATTTAATTTTCATAAGTTGTTGGAGAAAAAAGCAATTTAAAACAACAAAGGTTCGATGTGAAAGAGGATCATGTCCATTTATATCTAATGATTTTACGAGTATTGCTATTTGGGCCAACAAAGATATTTCAAAAATTGATGAAACTTCGAAAAATAATTTATACCCATTTTATTTCACAAATAAAAAAGATAGTCAATTATCATTACAGTTTAAGGCCTCCAACTATGCAGATATCTGCGTTACTCTAAAATATAAAACAACTGGAAATTCAAATATCTCAATATTTTACGATGGGAATAGTCCCCTAAATTTAATGTCTACTATTCAAGACCAAGAGAGTTACTCAGAGCAAACAATTTGTTTATCAGATTTGGCTCAACCAGCTATTCAAAATTTTGCTTTCAACCTTAAATTTGAACAAGGGATTAATGATGAAATGGCCATATTGAATCTTAAGGAACCCATTATTCCCGATAAAATAAACTCAAGTTTATTAAGTGCATTACCTTATTTGGAACAAATCAGTTTTAATAATAAAGTGGATAGAACTTTAAATTTATGGACTCTTCGAATACCTAGTAAAAATAGTGAATGGGGCCAAAATCAATTTATTTTCAAAAGTAAGAATACTTTAGATTATTTAGAATTTTTAACATTAAATAATATTAATCCAACTTAGCCCAATATTTTGGAAATCGACAATCATCTTTATTTAGCCATTGGATTGAAAAAAGTAAAAACACAATGTTTAGAAGCAAAATATTTGACCTTAAAAGTGAACTCAATTACACCATTGATTTCATTTTAATTGATAACAAATTATCTGAGATCCCAATCAATACAATGAAAATTGACACCAAAATTGTGAGTTGTATTTCATATAAAAATTAGTTTAATATAAAAATAAATTTATTTACAGAAAGAAGACATTAATAACAAAAAAGGCTTTGTTTTACAATCTCTGATTCCTGAACAACAAAATCCTTTTCGTTTCAAAATTAGAGTCAATTATAATAATCCAAAAACTGCAAAAAATAGTCAATTAGTTAACGAATTATTTACTTTAGACAATATTGACATTGGTGATCCTTGTGTTTTAAAAAATCTTTCAATTAACACATGCACAGGGAGAGGTGATTGTAATAGGAATTTGAGTGATACTGAAGGTTACACGTGTAAATGTAGAGTTGATAATGATACCAAACAGAGATTTATGGGAAAAAATTGCGAAATGAAAGATAATTGTGCATCACCTGATGTAAGAGAATATTAAAATGATTTATTTTTCTTATATAAATACTTTAATCAAATAAGTAAATTAAAACTAATTGATTTAAATATTACTCACCTTTAGAAAAAAAATAAAGGCCTTACTGGAATAAAAGTTTGTGAAAGTTTCAAAAGTGCTTGTGTAAGTAATGGAGATACATATTCATGTAAATGTCCCGGGAAAGATAATTATTGGGATATCAACGAAAATAAGTAAAGAAATAAAATATTAATAATAATTTATTAATAGAATTATTTTAAACTTAGTTGTCTCCCTATACCAAAATGTTTGAACGTTAAATGCAACCAAAATGAAATATGTGATGAGAGCACAAATGGTACATGTAAATGTGATGAAGATTATATTTTAAATAAGTCTACAAAACTTTGTGAAATCATTGATCCCTGCAATCACAATGAAAAGAAATGCACTAACCCTAATTCTTTTTGTCAACCAATTTCTTGGGGTATAAACGGAGAATGGGATTGTCTGTGTGATGAAGGCTTTGAAAAAACAGGCGGAGGTAATTTAATGTTTTAAAATTATTGTAATTTTAATATTCAATTTAATTTTAAAAAGGTAAGGATATCACTTGCTCATCAATTGTATGCGATAAAAAATGGTTGAATAAATGCCAACAAAAATGTGAACCAAATTCAAAAAATGATACGAAAGAGTTATTTATATGCTCTTGTTATGAAAACTATTTTCTATTTGACAAATATAATTGCAAAGTAAATACATCACATCCAATTACTTGTAATAATTGTACAGAAGAAGATAAATACTGTGATCCATTAGATAAATCGTGCAAATGTAATCCAAGATTGATAACAGAAAAAGATAATTCTTGTTCAATAGGTATGCGTTATTTATTCGATTATTTAAATTTTATATTTAATGTTTATTATTTTAGATAAAAATTTAGATATAAACCTATGTCCAACTGGAAATTTGACAAAAGATTCGACAGGAAAATTTGTGCATTGTGATTGTGGTGATAATTATATTTTCAATAAAGAAACATTGCTTTGTGAGTTAAAACCAATTTGTGGAGAAGGTGGCATTGGAAGACAGCATTGTGATAAATTAAATAAAATATGTGTCCTAAATATGAGTTCAACGGGATTTTTTGATTGTAAATGCTTAGATCAACAATTTGAACAAGATAAGACATGTGTCAACCAATGTGAACATATCAACAAAACCGATAAGAAATCTGGGTTTGAAAAATGTGCCGAAAAAAATGCTAAATGCAACCCATATTCAAAGGATTTATGTGAATGTAACCAAGGATTTGTAAAGAATAAGGAAGGAATTTGTGTGGCTGTTGAATATGCTTCTAAATTCACCTTAAATTTTAAGGATGACTTAACATTTTTAAATTGTAACATCAAATCAAATTTTGACTTAGCCAACAAAATTGACTTAAGTTCATACAAGAAAGACCAGTATATAATAGCCAAAGATTTAACTGAAGCCAAAAAACTTAATAAAATTAAGGAAAATGTCTTTACTTCTCAGATGAGATTGAAGTGTTTGAGTGATAAACTGTTTGAAGTGATTATTAATTACATTAAAAAATTTGATTCAGAACAACGCATGGAACCTTATTGTGAAAAACAAAATAAAAGCGAATATATTGACTGTACATTTTCTTTAGTCTTTAATGACGTTAAAGAAAGGAATAATTCTATTTTGACAAATTTGAAAAATTCTTGTATCTCTTATGATAATGAAAATTGTTTTATTCCATTGGCCTCTCCCAAAACATATTCTTTGTCAGTGTCAAAAACAAATCAAGCAAGTGCTTTAATTTTAGATAAAAATTCTTTGGCAAAATTGGAATTAAATAACATCGGGGTAAGTTTTTCATTAAAAATATAAGTTTAAGATATATTATAATTTATTAAATTAAAAGGGATGCGATCAAAATAATTGTCAAGGTTATTCTAATTGCATTCCTTTTGGCGATACGGCTTATCATTCATGCATCTGTGACACCAATTATTTTAAAGTTGAATCATCAAGTATTTTAAAGTCAACCAGAGCAGATAATCCCAAATTTAAAATTGAAACATGCAAGGGTACATTAAAACTAGAATACAAAAATTGAACATTTAATAAGAATTATTTCATTAGAAAATTTCAAATGTCCTGCTTCATGTAAAACCTGTGTTAGACAACCTCTTCAGAAACCTCAAAAAACTGGAAATTGGACAATTGATTTTGCTTGCAATTGTGCAGAAAAATCAACATTTAATGGAAAAGAATGCGTTGGTAAAATAACTTGATAAAAAATGTTTAAAATCAAATAACTTAAATTATCAAATTTCTTTTAAAAAAATTTTATTAATTTCTAATATTATTAAAATAGATTCGTGCAGTGGGATTCAATGTAAAAATGGTGAAAAGAAATTTATAGATGGTGTCTGTCAATGTGTATGTAACGAAAGGTTTTATGGTGTCGCTTGTGATAGTGAATACAGCGCCGGAAAAGGTGGATGGATTGCTGGCATTGTAGTGTTAGCAGTTCTAGTAGTTATTTTGGCTGGAGTTGCTTTCATGTTTGCGCGAAGGTAATTGTCAAATTAATATTAATCTTTTTGATTGTTAAGCAAATGAAAAACATATCAAATCAAAATCCAAATGATTAAAAGACTGATTTTTATTTTACTTAACTTTTATGTCTCAAACTGTGATGACATACAGAAAGCAAACGTCATTTAACATTAAATTAAAACATTTTGAGAGGTATTATTTCTAATTTTTCTAGTTTAAATAGAGGTTAGAAATTAATAGATACCTCAAGATTATATATATATATTCGTAAAGTTTTAAACAAAAAAATAATTTTTTGATATCATTTCACCTAATTGTTTTTGCTAAAATATAAAATAAATTTTAAGATCACATTATCTGTAATATATTTTAATTTCTACTCTTGGTAACAATTTAATTATATTTTCGGTAGTTTAGCTAATTAGATGTTATAAAAAGTATTATCCATTAAAAAATATGTTTCAAATTATAATAAACCCAATATTTATAATTAGGTCAAGAAATAATAGCAGTGACTACTCAGGCCGCCCAATGGATGACTATACTGGATCATCTTACCGTGTTCCACCTAATCAATCGAGAGGGCAGCAAAATCCTACGTTTACTAGAGATTAATTGTTGAAATTGATTAACTATTTAAATTTTATATTAAAAAATTAATTAATATAAATTTAAAATATTAATTATATGTATTCATAAAAGTATTCATATGTCAAGATTAAATCTAAAGAAAATAATTAACTTAATAAATATTTTGTAATCGAAATTCATTTTTATGAAAAAGGCTGTTAATTTAATTATTAATCAACAGATTTTTTTAAGACAAATATTTGCATCCAAAACAAAATTTTCTAATGAACTAAATGACAAAAGGTCGGCCTAAATATTATATTTCTGTTATTTCAATAACAGGATATTAAACTCATTATTAATTATAGAGTTAAGTGAGTAGTTAGAACTGATCAATACTTGAGATTAGATCTAAAATTAAAGAAATTGAGTCAAAATAGTTGAAACTATTTATTGTATGTTATTTGAAGGATGAAAGGCAAATAACATTATATTATAAAATATAATGTATATTTAGTATTAAATATATTTTTTTAATTAAAAATTGTTACTTATTCAGTATTTTAATTAAAATATATCAGACATGCCCAAAGGGAGACGAGACGTATCTCCCTAGTCGGAGAAAGTTAAAAAAACTTCGCCTTAGGAATACACACTCAACCTGGAGAAATTTTCAAAATGTTCCTCCCCCTAGTAAAGCAACACGGTTGTATCAATATGACATTCTGTTCAAGCTGGTCTATCAACGAGGCATTTTGTGCAGAGTTGGGATCTCTCGATTCTTTGTCTGACTATTATTTCCCAACTGTTAGTCAAAATCAATTGACTTTTGATATTAAATATCGACTGAATGACGCAAATGTTTGCCTAAATATTACATATCTCTTATCTGACGAAATGGATATTAAACACAATATTAATTATAGCGTTGAGGGAATAGTTAGAAGTTAATTAATTTTCATTAAATATTTTCGAGAAAAATAAAATCAATAATTCCATCTTTAGTATATCTATGACATCAATTTTTTAAGAAAATTTTTTAGATTATAAGTTACAGTCTTTTTTCAATGAATTGGGTGCAGTTCCAACACTAAATCACATCTTTTTTAATGAAAATAGTGTTTCCCATAATGAATATCACGTTATATGCATTGGTCTGCCTTTTGCTTGAAATACTTGAAAGGAGTCGAACGCTTTGGGGGCAATAATCGTCAACTCTTTTCATAAAATAAATAAATGAACTGTTTTTGAATCGTGAGATTAGCGTGAGATTGCGTATGAATCGGAATCGGGAACTACAAAAGCAAAATAAACTGTCCGCAAAAGCGAAATAAACTGATCGCTAAAGCGATATAAATTGTTTGCAAAAGCAAAATAAACTGATCACAAAAGCGATCAGAAGTGTTCGCAAAGCGAAGGAAAACTATCCGCAAAAAGCGAAATGAATTGACCGCAAAGCGAATTGTTGTTCACAAAAGTGAAATAATGTTCGCAAAAGCGAAATGCCGTTCGCAAAAGCAAAATGACATTAAAGGTTAACTTTTGTTGATTCCAATGTAAACGACGGAGAATCGAATGTTGATTCAAAGGTCAGGGAATCAAACTCTGGTTAAACCAAATATTATTAACGATTCAAAGCGAACGATCGGAAGTCAAATGTTGGTTCCAGAGGTCGAGAATCGGTTAATATAAACCATTGAACTCAATATGAATGTCAAAATTAAAGTTCAAACTAAAGTGAGCCAAAGCTGGACACGCCTTAAGGTCAACCAAACGAGTCACCGAATAAACAAAATTAATTGTAAATTATTTGCACGGAATTAAGACTTAATTTCTATTAATTAATTAATTTATCTAATTTAACAAAAGTGTAAAGAAAAACATTTATTAAAAATTCACAGAAAATCAGAATAATTCACAAATAATTATAATAATAATAAATTGTTATAAATATCGACGAAAACGTGTGGTCAGAATGACAGCCAGACTAAGACTGAGGAAAATGTGTTCCTCATGTGACCCGTAACAATGCGCACAAAAATAATTGAGTGACTAATAGCTAATCAAAAGGAATCAAAATCAAAATTAGTCAGAGTATAGTAATAATTTAATGGAAGATTCCATGAACTCCTTTTCATAAGAACTTTGTACATGTACAAAGTCGAACTTCGAAATGTATGTGAAGAGTCGACAATTATTGCCCCCAAAGCGTTCGACTCCTTTCATATGGTGGAGTCGCCGGGTAACGATCCCGGTATCTCTCGCACCCGTACCCGGCGCCTCCACCATATGAAAGGAGTCGAACGCTTTGGGGGCAATAATTGTCGAAATTGTCGAATAATTGGCTTTTAGAAGAAATTTGTCAAATTATGAGAATAATATTTATTCAATGTTTAGCCAGTTTGAAAGGAGTCGAACGCTTTGGGGGCAATAATTGCCGACTCTTCTCATAAAAAGACTAAATAAACTGTTTTTGAATCAAAGATCTGTGTGTTTCCTTAATTCAATAGAAAGGTGTGGAATCAAAGATATGATTCCGTTGGATGGGAAATGGAATCTCAGGAAAATGAATCAGTAAATGAGAATCTATTTATATTTATTTATACTAAAGTACTAAAATTCATGATTCTATACTATCGCTTATTGTCTGAGATTTTATAAGGAATAGAAAGATTCAAATTAAAGTGAGTTCTTCAACAAAGGTTTAACTTAAGTTAAGTGATTAACTAGATTCCGTTGCGTATGAATCGGAATCGGGAACTGCAAAAGCAATATAAACCGTTCGCTAAAGCGAAGGAAAACTGATCGCAAAAGCGATATAAACTGTTCGCAAAAGCGAAGAAAGACTATTCGCAAAAGCGAAATGAATTGACCGCAAAAGCGATATGCCGTTCACTAAAGCGAAATGACAATAAGGAATACTTTGGTTGATTCCAATGTAAACGACGGAGAATCGAATGTTGATTCAAAGGTCGAGGAATCGAACACTGTTTAAGTCCCAGAGACATATAATGGGCAATAAGTGGCAACAATGAAAGGTGAAATCAGCGCGCGATCACTAATTAAGTCGATTTTAACGGCTATTTTGAAAGTACAGTAAAAACCGAATAAAAGTATTAGTTTTTATCAATTAATTAAAATATTTTAATTTTAAGAAAATCAATGAATTAATCAATGAAAAATGAAAACTATTTGGAAAAGAATTGAAAAAATTGTATTTAATATAAACATTTGATTAAATAATTATATAAAAGCATTTAAACGTTGAAAATTATTAAAAATTATAGGATATACAGTGCATACAATTATTTACAAATGCCAGTGGACTGCTTTTACAAGCTCCCAACACCCTGACTTACAATTAATTTTATTATAAAACGAAATGTTTATCTGAAAGTAAAAAATATGAATAAATTAATGTTATATAATTTTTAAATTAAACTTACAAATTATAGAGATGCCTCTGAAAACAGGTATAGTTGATTGAAGAGGAATAGCCACAGAACGGACGTTCGCATTTACTACAATAAGTTGTGACGCGCTTTCTGCCAGAACCACGGCCACTACAGATGAAACAAGACATTGGAACTCCTTTTTTAGTAATAAGGGTTGAGTTGGTCGGGCAAACTGATTCAACAACCTCGACTGTTGGAGCTGGTGGTTTCGACCCAACTAATTCTTCGGCAATCGATAAACGAAAATCTTTCGATTTCATTGATGAGATGCCATGATTGGAACACCAAATGGTGTAGGCGTTGTTGAGAGCAACCTCTCTGCAAAGAATAAGCACTACGTGAGCCCAGTTGGAGGACTTGTGCGAATACGACTCGTAGTGGAGATTTTGGTCGTATTGATCCACACCTGCCATGTATTGGTTGTACGCATTAATCATTGCAGGAATATCCATATGTCCCTTTCCTCCTTCAAAAGACTTTCCTCGTCGTTCAACATTGATTAATCCTGGACCTCTAGTTGTTGACAGAGCGTTAACCAATTTATTGTCAAACCAGGACACAAAACACATATTATTTTTCTTGAAGAAAAGAGGACCTTTGTTTGTTTTGGTGGGATGAGTTCTGTTCTTTAGGATGTCAGGAAGGCCACGTCTATTGGACCGAACTGTGCCTGTGAGTCCAATCCCTCTATCCGTTAAGCGTTGTGCCAAACCAATGCTGGTATAGAAGTTATCAGTGAAGACTTCGTGACCAGAATTGTGTTCAATATTTTCGAGAAGTTCCATCACGATGTCTTCAGAGAACTTTCCTTTATCGGAGTTATGGCCGCTATACAGCTTCCAATTAAGCATATAGCCGGTTTTTGGCTCGGCTTCAACGAAGAAATTAATACCCCACTTTGCCGACTTTGAAGAGATAAATTGTTTGTGTTTAAAACGTCCTTCAAATTTGACGAGACTTTCGTCGACTGACAATTCTTTGTTGGGTTGATATAATTGTCGGGAGATAATCGGTAAGTGATCTATCAAAGAACGGACTTTGAATAAACTGTCAACGACTGCGCTCTTCTTATCTTTAATGTCGTAAAGCCTAATTGATCGCTTAATAGAGAAGTAGCGATCTCTTCCCATTATATCTTTGATGTCAGGTGTTCCTCGGAAGCGCTTTGTTGACCAATGGTCTCTTTCAGCAGAGAAGCGATTGATTCCCATTGCTATTTGAATCCCAAACACTTTTCGGAGATCGATTATATCAAAAGCTTTAAATGGTGTATTGTGATTTTTGGCTTTTGTCTCTCCATTAAGGTTTGACCACTCAACGATTTTCCCCAATAATTCAGTTGAGAAGAACCGATCAAAGACGTCAATCGGCTTCATGAAGATTTCTTTAGCTCCAGAAATCTTTCCAAATTTGGGAAGCCATTGATCTCTTCTTGTTTCGGATGTGTCTTCACTCCATCCATTTGAGTCACTCAACAATTGTGAAGTCGACAGCATAACGTCATCGTCGATATCCATTGAGTCAATCTTTTCAGCTATCTCTTCCAATTCAGTGAAGTCAAGCATTTCAGATCTTTGGATACCAATAGGTCTTAATCCAGAAAAGTCTAAACCATACCCTTCGTCATCGCTTTCGATTTCCAGTTCGTAATCCATTCTATTAACGATAAAATTGTAATATGTTAGTTATTTGTTAAGAACCACCGAGGAAAAAACGCGCAGAGTGACGTGACGTATGTAGCGACTCGAAGTGACATACATGTCATTTTTTGCGAACGTATCTTGCAAATGATGCAGTTCATTTGCTCAACGCGGCCTATTCAGCGGGATACAAGTTGAGTACTTGTATCGCTATATCACGGCCTGCAGACTCTAAGGTGACATTTAGGCACTGGGATAACCATTGTCTCCACAGACCACCACATGCCTGCACCATAGCAGAATCTATGCCCCGGTACATTCCATACCTTTTAGGGTGGTTTACTGCGAGTTTTCCTTCTCATATAGTCACTTTGAGTATCGAAAAAAAGTTAATCGAATTAATAATTTAAAAGCGCACATGTTTTACTTATGCATGGGAAGGGGTGTACATAAAAAGTTTGCTTCACTGCATTGCTTTTTTGAAAAAAAAATTGAAAGGGGGGTTTTTACAAAGGGTAAAATCAAAATTTTTTTCCTTAAAACAGAGAGAAAATAGTTAAGATTAATTTAATTTAAAAAAAACTTACTTAATTTTGTTGAAAATTAACTTTTTAATTGAAATTAGTTGAGTGAGAGGTCTGTCCACTAAACTAAACAAAAAGACAATCAAAACACATGTTTTGCAATAATTTAATATTTCACTCAATAGAGTGCATTATGTGTTTGACTGTAGTTTTGGTTATTTTTAATTATTTGATTTAATTCACGCGAATTAACAGATATTTTAATTCAAATTTTAAGCCGGTCTTAAATGAGTTAAGAGTTTCGATATCTTTATTTGCTTTCGGTTGAGTTCGAGGAGGGATTTAATGCAGTCATGTCTTGACTTATCCTTTATTTCACACAAACATGTCTTACATTTTCCGACATTAAATCTACACTCGACTATGTGTTGGTTGAGGTTTTCCAACGACACAACATCTTCACATCCATTTTCCCTAAAGTGGCAATGTATTTCTAATTTACCAAGCATATTCAGCATTATTCTTGTAATAAAATTAAATGGTTTTATAAAAGTTCAAGTTTTATATTTGGCATACCTTGGTGGACGAGACAATTGATTTGATGTCATTAATTTTCTATCATAAGGACAGGTACTATTGGTTTTAAGCCAATCATTAATACATTCCTCACAGAACGACTGTTGACAGCACTGTGCAACAAGAGGAGTGCATAAAATGTCCTGACATATACTGCACACGAGTTCAGCTTTGTCATTTTTCGATAAATTCACAAATCGTTCTGTTTGGTATCCAGGCATTTTTTAACCTTTAAATAATTGATTAATTTTAAATAAATTTATTCCTAAAAAATAAAATTTATATTTTTGTAAATTTTTGCATACCTTTCCCAAAAATCAATGTTTTTAAAAGTTTCAAATAACTTACTTAAGTAACTTATTTATCTTTAGATGGAGGAAGTTTAATACTAATATAAAAGAGAAATATGCTGGGTGTCAAAACAATATTTATCAGAAACCGCCCATTAATTAATTAGATCTGTGGTTACAAAATTATAGAGATAAGTGATAAGGTTTGAAATAAAATAGGCAATCATTTAATTTTTCATATATAATAATATTTTCAATTGAACATAGGTCACAAATTGATAATTAATTTAAATGTAATCTAAAACTATTTTTGATTTAAGCTTGTAGGATCCACCCTCTGATAATATAAAATAATTGAAGGCACCCAAAAGTGCGTTTAGAATAACTGCTGATCATATATAGACTTTTTAATTTTTTTATGGTTTTAATGATAAGTACGATAGAGTGCAGTAGTGAAGAAAATAATAGATGTTATTCAAATCAGGTGAACATATTTATTAATACTAATCTAAAATATAATTTATTTAATTAATTGTTATCAGTTTATTTTAATCTTACACTATTTATAGCTGATTTGAAATATAAATTTAATAAAACTAATAAAAATTAAACCATTTTAGGCTTTTTTAATTAGTGGCATATAATTTAGATTTTGTTGTATTTTTTAATATACTTCAATAGACGTAACTTTTGAATGATATCCAAACGATATCATATGACGTCATTTCAGTAATCGCTTCAGAGCTGATCATTAGTCCTGCACTCTATCGTACTTATCATTAAAACCATTAAAAAATTAAAAAGTCTATAACGCTTGGATTTTAAAATTGGGTACTCTGTTAAACGTAATTTATATACGAAACTAAGGGGTAGTCATTAAAAGTGTTTTGATTTTTTTGAAGTGTAAACATATATCAAAGAGTTTTCGCAATAAAAAGAGTGATTTATTTGTTATTTAAGATAATGTCAGCACTTAAACAACTTGAGGTCAGAAAACCTTTTGGCACTTTTGTTGAAAAAATCAAGAATTGAAAGATTTTGAAATTAGTAATTACTTCAAATCAATGTCTGTGAGTAAAAATACTGTCCTTCGGGTACTCAAAAATATTAAGGAGTGGTCAAAGCATTAATAGGATGTCTGGTTCGGGTAGAAAATCTTTGGATCAAAAAGGAAGAGATGGTAAGGTTTGTAACTAACAAACTTGGGTTGAGTTACCGATAAATTGAACGTATGTTCGGTATAACACCGCAAATGTTGGCCAAAATTTATCACCACAGGGGGATAAATGGCTGATCCTCCCCCTTGATAATGTGTGTCATAAATATATTTTTCAAAATATAAATACAATCAATATATCCTCTCTTAAGTCATTTTACCGTCCCCCTATACCCCCCTAAGTTGAAAATGTTTGCCATGATTTTAAGTGTATTTCTATTTTATACCTTACAATGGAGGTCTGCCCCGCGAAAGAATGATAAAAGGTTGATATTTACCTTGTTGGAATGCTTATGACAAGAGGATTCTAATACTGCTTTCAAATTGGGCCAATAGGCCCGAACTAATTATCTTTTAATGGTCAGATTTGGTCAAAAAAAGAATAGATTTAAAGCTTTTCATAGCTTTTAAAGATTTAATTTTAAACATTAGTATTAAGAGACATATGAATATATAAGGAATATCAATATATTTAAGCAAGTCAATATCATTTTTATTTCAATTGAAAGAAAATAAACTATTAATGATAATCATAGAAACTTATTAATCACTTTAGAAATAAAGAATTAAGATTAATATGTGATTCAAAACAAGCCACAGAAGAGACAAACACATAATTTAATTACATTTTTCGTTTAAAAATAAAGAATATATAGATTTCCATTGATAATAAAGAACATTATTATTAACATTATATATAAATTTATATCTTGAAACATTATTAATAACGAATATTCCCTTTAATAACAAAGAAGGGGTGGCTCTGCACTTACATAACTTACATTTTACTTCGAAAAAATGTAAGTAAAAAATTAGTTGTGATAAAAAATTTCAATATAGTATTAATCTTGTCAATTTGACTAATTTTAAGCAAGATCATTTCATTTATCAATTGAGTAAGCAACAATTTTTGATAAAAAAAAATGTCCGGAATTTTTATTCTGATAAATGATTTTATTCTACAAATATTCTGATAATTTTTGTTTTGTATGAAAAATCTGGTGAATTGAGTTAATGAATAAAAATAGTTTCCACGTATCTATTGTTAAGTTTTTGGCGAAATTTTTGTCAATCGAAACAGAAATGCATAAAACATATGAAATGTCGTAAATTGAAAAAATATGTTAGTGTTTCACATCAAACAAATAAATCGATTGAATACAACATAAGAGTTAGGTTTCAGTCATTAAAAATAAAATAAATTTATTATTGATTTCTGTTTTGTTTTTATTATTATTACATAGTTTTTGACAAAAACTTTATTATAATATGTAATATATTATACCATTATATTAACATTAAACCATTATTTGAATTAATTTAAATGTTTTATCAAACAATTGTCTAAACAGATAACAGGAGTGGACTTCGTTTACTTCATTCAAAAGAATACTTTAGACCGAAGGAACAGAATTCTGAAAATCGAGGCCTGGAATGAAAGCTTTGCCAATCGAATAACTATTCATGAATTATGTACTTATCGGGTAATTAATTATTTAAATCATTCATTACTTTATTATTTTCACCAAAACTCCTAAACAATCAGTTTTCCGGAAATTGTTTTCCGACTTTTAGACAAATTTTAATTAAACTTTTGTTAATTAATTAATTCAAACGTTTGTCTTCTAATTAAAATGAGTTTAGATAACTGTCCCCAATATTTAGTCAAATAAATTCTCAAAATTAATTTAAAGGAATTATTTGACCAAAAGTTACCAAAATTGCCTCTTTTTATCAACTATTTTTGGGGTATGGGGCAGATATCAACAAGTTATGGGACAGGTTTGATTCAGGCGATCCAATACAGCCAATGAAATAAACTTTTAATAACTTTTCAAATCATATCTATTTAGGTTTTTAAAGTGATTAATAACTTTTTATAAGCGTTAGAAATATTTTCTTTCAATTAGAATCAAATATTAAACAAAGATTAGAGTTTATGTAAATCAACTAAAGTTTAAATACAATTAATATACAAATTTTCATATTATAAATAATGTCTTAAATTATTATTTTAATTTCAATCCGGAAAACAATTGTATTTACCAATAGATAGGGATAGGGATTGGGAGAGAGAACGCTTGAAATTTGTTTTATTCATTAATATTAATATTTATAGTTATTTATTCATATTAAATATGATGTCCCTTTTTATGACAAACAATTTAAATTGAACGTTTTAATATTGTCCATGTTAATCATATGACGCCACTCAATACATTTTTCTCTTTTAATATGTGTGTATTGCCTTCAAAAGTATTCATTTCGATTGAGAGTCTGATTTATTCAGCGATCTGTCGGACGGCTTATTTAAAACTGTTTTAAGTCTTAAATACAAATTAGTGTTAAATTTTAAGCGATAATCCTTTGATTTACACAAAATATTTCACTGATTTTAGTTAATATAATCTGTATTTGATTTCAGGAATTTAATAGTATTTTGGAATTGATTTAATTATTGAATATAATGTACTCGATATTCAATTTTAGATCAATTAATTCAAATAAAATCTAACAAACAAAAGATTTCAAGAGATGACCAAGCTTATCAGTAGAGCTCCTTACAATAACACCAGTTGTTCAGTCGAAATTGAATTCAAAAATGTAACTTGATAAAATTAATTGACAAAAAATAAAAATGGATTCAATTTAGTTTAATTTATTTGCAGACAAATGACTCAAAATTAGCTAAAATATTGATCAATAAATTCTCAAAAATGAATGAAATGGAGACTCTATTTGGACCACATATCGATTATGTGTCCCTTTTTTGTTTCGATTTGATTTGATTAATGTTTTGACTTTTATATTATATTAAAATTTTTAATAAAACTCTTATATATTAAAAATTTAATTAAATTTTTATTGATTTGAAGGTATATCCCGAGAACCCTGACTGGACCTGTTTTGAGCAGTCGGCCAGTCTTGAAGTGAGTCATTTCTGGGGCTTTGAAGGCGTTGTTGAGAAGTTAGCGGTTAAACACTACTCACAAAATGTTAAAAAAGGGAAAGAAATAATCGAACACTACATTAATGTATTGAAAGAGGAAGGGATTACTTATATTCCGCCATTTGGTTCCAGTAAAGACTCGAAGGACACCATCGAAGAATTGGACGTTCCATTTATTGATAGCACCGAAACTAATCATAAAAACGGTTCGATTAATAATTATAGTTATAATTCTCAACAAATGATAAGCTGTGAAAATGGAGAACCGGATAAAGAGAGCTGACGTTAATCACGACTATCGCCTATGCATTGCATTCGACGGTCAAAACTCTGCCATAAATTTTGCGACTCTTATCTGATACTGAATTGAGATCTTAAGCATAGAGTTTACGATTAATTTGTAAAAAATTGGGAATAATTAGAAAAATTCTAAACTAAATAAATGAGAAAACATTTGATTTTCCATTATTTTTATGTAATTTTAATGAATTTTAACGAATGATTTGTTGAGAAAATATTAGATAATTTAAAGACTAATCAATAGATTAATTCTAACATCAAAACCATTTTAACATTTTATGATAGATTCAAATATCGGGTCATTTAATTATTTCGATAAATGAGACGACAATGACTTCATATCAATGTATTAATAATTTTAATTTTCACTTAAAATCAAATTAATATTTAATTTTTTAATCGAAACTTAAAGGCTATTAAAAACTGAATCATTGCCTGAATTTCAAGAGATATATGAATAATAAAAATGTGAAGAATTTCTTTGAATTGTTTCAATCAAATTGAAGACAAACTTTTAAATAATACTATATTTTAATGTAATATATTTCTAGAAAATACAATTCAAGTCAACATTTTTAGATATATTACAAGAATTTGCATTCTTTTAGATCTTTGAATCGAAAAATTGTTTTTTAAATAATATTAACTTTTTTTTGTTGAAAACATAAATTGAATTTACATTTAAATAATGAGTTTATAATTTTTATTTCAATAACTAATCCGTGAATTGAGACAAATGTTTATATTTAGTGATAAGAATGAAAAGAATCCAAAAACGAAATAATATTTTGTGACAACCGGTCGAACATCTGATGAAACGATGAAATAATGAGATAATGAATGGCAACCAATGAAATGAATCGATGATATGATGAGCCAAATGAGGAATGAGTCGAATGATAGGATAGATCTGATATTTTCTGTATTTGTCTTCACTTTTTCGACTTCTTAGGGGTGGCCTTCTTTTTAGGTGTCGATGCCTTTGCCTTCTTTGCGGGCGCTTTCTTTGCTGGCTTTGGTTTAGGCTTTGATGGAGTCTTCTGTTTCTTAGCCTTCTTTTCCTTTTTAGGAGAGGCAGCCTTTGGTGGAGGAGTGGCTACTACTGGAGCTGCAGCCGCAGCGGGGGCTGCCTTCTTGGCCGCAGCCTTTTTCGGTTTTGCAGCCGCTTTCTTAGGAGGGGCCGCCTTTTTGGCCTTAGGGGCGGCCTTCTTTGCCGGAGCCTTCTTTTCTTCCTTAGGTTTTGGTGTGGCCTTCGGTTTCTTCGGCGCTGCCTTCGGTTTGGCAGCGTTTTCAGCCAATTTGAATGAACCACTGGCTCCCTGTCCCTTCACGTGCTTCAACTGACCAGAAGCTACGCCTCTCTTCAAAGCCTGTTTCAGATGAGAGTTAACAGCTTTGGGGTCGTGTCCCACATTGAAATGCGCCAAAATATACCTTAAATTCAATTAATTACTCGATTAGACACTTATTGGACACAAAAATTCTATATTTGAGACCAAAATAAGTGATAAACAAAAAGAAAAAAGTTTTGTAAAAACTTTTAGAAAAGTTTTGTTCACAAAAAAAGTGATGAAATAATAGAAGAGTTAATAAAAATTCGTATAAAAGTATTAATAATTACTTATGGAGTGCCTGTCGAGAGGATCCGTTGCGCTCTTTGAGTGATTTGATGGCACTGATAGCCATATCGACATACTTCGGGTGATTGGCCGGAGCCTTAGTTTTCTTAGCGCCAGACGCGGCCCCTTTCGTGGTCTTCTTTTTGGCCGACTTTGCGGGAGTGGTGGGCGCGGGTGCCGTTGCAGCTGCGGTGTCACTCATCTCTTAATTATTTTAAAGTCTTAGTTATTAAAAGATAACAGAATTGAAACGAAATTCAAATTCAATTGAATAGAGTTTTAGCGCTTAATATGCGTTACAAACGAAACGTTGACTCAAATGTAAACTCAAGGCGTGAGTGCTTTGACAACGAGTTGTGTAGAAGTGTTTTGATGTGAAGTCAGAGCTCACTATTTATATGAGAGAAGCGAACGCTGTGTGGACTCAAACAGAGTCTCGACACCAAAAATCTCTTTTCCAGCACTCGTTTCGAGCGATTTGTGTTTTGGTCTCATAATTATTCGTTAATTTAGTTCTTTAAACCAATTGTTTTGACACTTGTTTTGTATTAAACTTATGGATTAGGAATCGCTCTTTCATTTTATACCAAATTGAGTGCAATTTATATAATAATTGTTTAAATAAATTGATTTTTTTCTCATTCCAAACGTATTGTCAAACTATCTCTGATCAAACTCTGGCCTCTTTTGGTCACTAATCTCATCCAATCGACGGTAAGTTTGGATTAATTATTTAAAGTGATGTCTAATGCTATGATGAGTAAAGAAATGGTTGTAATAATGATCTTGGTTAATGAAATAAATGGATAAAAAGGGCAGTGGAAGAGCACAACAGTCAGTTTGCGGCCATGTTTTTGACCCTAAATTACAAACACATTACACATAACTATTATTTATTTATTATTTTATTTCTTGGCTTTTATTCATTTATTTTGTTTCAAAACTCATCCAAATATTATCTTAAGTTTGTCTCAAATTAATATTAATCTAATTGTGCGCTAATTATCGATATTTTTGATGCAATCAATTGGAAGAGTAGTCATTCCTATGCTATGAATTGAGAAAAAATTAGATTCAATTCACAATCGTTTTCAGTGCTCTCACTGTCAGAGCTCTCGATAGCAATGCATTGCTTTTCGCTTAAAAACTATTGTCAGCCAAAAGAGTATTACTGTTTTGTTTACCAAAATCCAGTCCAAAACCTCTTTATTTTTGAATATATTTTTATTTGAATTGAATTAATTGACAGTAATTTTGATATAATTATGACCTTAAATGAGACGAAAACAGTGTTAGAATTGTTTAGTCTTTTATCTCAAAAATATTAAACATTTATTTTTGTAAATCAAAACAAAGTTGAGATTCAGATTCAGTCTCTCTTTCAATATCCAAACCCTCAGATCAGTGTTTCTGTTAAATGTCTATATCTCTCACTCCAAATATATTTATTGCAAAATAATTTCTTTACTCAATTTTTTAAAATTAAATTTTTTCAATGAATTTAATCCTTAATATTATTTTTAATCGATTTTTTGTATCGATTGGTACCTAAAATTCAAATCCACTTTTAATAAATAGTTGTAAATCGCATGCATTAACGCACACCACATATATCTTCAAACACACAAATTGCAGGTTTTAGTCAAAATATGAGTGTTAATGTTGAACAATCATCTTAATAATCTAGCATATTTTAACTAATTAAATATTTCCAACAGATTTCTTATAAATATATAGAATATATTAATTATTGTAATGAGAAGTGAAGTCAACACAAAATATATTCGGAAAATCAAGTTTTCAGAACTGTTTTGAGAATTGGTTTCTCGAATGCATTCAGATTTGAAAATATTGAGAGTCGAGTATATATTCGACAGTCGACTACACAACCACTTCATTCAAACCCAATATTTAGAGAAATGTTTTTCGTTTGAAAGAAGTATTCTCTTAAGAAGTTTTTAATTTTTAGACAAATTTCTTAATTAAGTGAAGAGTTTTTATAAAAAATATAATATATTTTTCCAAATATTTTATTCATTTATTTTTTATAAATAAATTTTTAAAAACGATTTTAGGTCTAATCGTTGAACGACTGATAGAAATGATTTGAGTTATAATTTGAGAGCAAATATGCCGTTTCGGTTGCGTTTGGGAAAGCGTTCCCAACAGTACAACGTCGCCAATAAAGACCTGTTTGTCATTCCTATTGAGATACTAACCAATGAACCGATTGAGTGCACTCTTTTGGCCACAAGTATTGGTCGCGAATGTCTTAATAATGTCTGTCAAAGACTTAATATTCAACAGTCAGAGTATTTCGGACTTCTTTTTAAATCAAAGCGAGGTATCCATCAATGGGTGGATCTATCGAAGCCTTTGAAGAAACAGTTGGATAAGTATTCGTTGGAATCGCGTTTATATCTTAGACTCCAATATTTTGTACCGAACCTACACTTCCTATCAGATGAAGTGTCGCGATATCACTACTTCTGTTCAATGAAACTCTTAGTAATTGAGGGCAGACTTCAATGCGATCGCGACGAAGCAGTTCTTTTGGCCAGTTTTAGTCTTCAGGCAGAGTTCGGCGATTTTAATCCGGAACGCCATACCGCTGAGTATCTCAACAACTTTGCACTCTTTCCACACTCAATGATAAGCAATAATAAAGTGGCGCAGGACTTGCATATGGAGTGTGTGATTAATGCTTACCGCAAACTACAGGGAGTGCCTCCAAATGTCGCCGAAATCTATTATATCAGTGAAGCGCAACAGTTGGATGGCATCGGACAGGAAGGCTTTCCGGCTAAAGACAACGATACTGGCGCTGACGTCTGTTTAGGAGTGACTCTTAAAGGCATTTTTGTAGTCCATACAAACTCTCATAAACAGGAGATCTTTCGGTGGACAGACATCGCAAACCTAATTCATCAGAAAAAGGTGTTTACAATCGAACGAAATCCCGACGGACTTCGAAAAAACTATTCGACTTTCGATAGCGATTACGCTTCTTGTGTTTGGAAGACATGCGTCGAACAGCACCAGTACTTCATGAAAGGTTTGCGCAATAGTGTAGACACCGATTCGCAACAATCGGATCAAAGCAAACAAGAAGTCTCTCATCTCAACAATAATATCAACGGAACCAATAATTTGCATCAAAATCACCAAAACATAACTCCAATCAGTAATGGCGCAGATATAACAGCGCACAACATATCAAAAGGCAGTGCCAGTACTTTACCCCAAACCATACAAACTATAGATCATTACAATGAAAGCGTTAATCAAAATATAAATACCGATAGATTTGAGAGACGACACAATCGAGAATATAGTGCTCCCAATCAAAGAGAACTGAGCACTGATTCAATTGTTCGCCACATTTATAATAGTTCTGATAATACGTATCGAAACCGTTCTTCAACTGAAACAACAGATTTACATCAAATTCACGTCAGTTTTGTTGACAATAACGACATTCCAACACAACAGACAATCGATGGTCACAACAGTTTATCCAATTTGTCGAACATAACCACAGTTCAGGTCCATCATCAGCCTTCGTGGGCAGCAACAGAACAGTCACAGTCTGAGTCCGATCCAAATTACGAACAGCGCCGACAGCTATTACCGCCTTACAAACCACCGCCAGATTATGAGATGTTTATGCGTCAAAAATATGGAAATCTAAGCGTAAGTGTGGGTAATATCGGTGCGTGTATTGCCTCTAGTCATCCAATGGCCAACAATTATAGTAGAAATGGTTTCGTAATCTCTTCGACGTCGACCTCTGCCTCTTCGATACGACATTTCTGTCCACAACAGCCGTACGCGCAGTACAAGAATTACAGCGATTTATCTAATTTGGAAATAGACCAGACGGGGCTCAACAACAAGTGCGGTGTCAGGTCTTCACTGCCTCCCACACAAAATTGGTTGCCTTCAGAACATCCTTTGATTAGTTCTCCGCTAAGAATACAACAGTTGACTTCAGGTATCATAACCTGTAGTACTCCAGAACTAAATTCTTTGAATATCGCTAATAATGAGATTAAATTAGAAGACAAGTGCTCTCATATCGCGAATAATCATCACTTACTTTATTTGATTAATAATCAGAGACTTCCCCCACCGTATGGTTTTAATAGCGTTCCAGACCTGAGTTGTCAACCAATAGTTCGCTCGCAAAACATTCAGAATGCAATCGAACCAATGGCTGCCGTCAGAGAGAACACAAGTCGGGCCCAACAGACCAGTGGTTCTGAACCTAATATCGCAAACATTCCATTAATGACAGCCTATTCAACAAAAATCAATCCAATGCCACAACACTTGAATTCATCGAATATAATGCAGTCATCAGTCGATAAGTTATTGCAATCACACGCTCTTCACATCTCGAATACCTCTCAAACCGCTAACCATTTGAGTCAATCATCAAATATTCAAAATGTTTATAATTTGTCGCAATTGTCTCAAAGACAGAAACCTTCGGTAATGAATAGCCACACGAATCACACTCCAGAAGCCATATCTCCCCGAATACTGACAACACAAATGTCAACAAATAGTTCGCAAAATATGACAAATAATTTGGAGAACAGGAATTCTAACGGCAATGACATCACATCTACTATTGGCTCGTATTTGGTTAAGAAAAGTGAGAATAAAATCGAACCGATTGTGGATAAGGACCGACGAGTTTTTGCTTTAGAGGAGACACTCAATGATTCAGAATTCATGAGAGAATTCGATTTATTGCCGCGAATGAATCCGACCGCTAAGTTTACCACAGCTCTAATACCAGAAAATATTTATAGGAACAGATTTCGTGATATCCTTCCCTATGAAGATAACAGGTATTCACGATTTCACTCATTTTCTTTAGTTTTCTATTAGTTTTTAATTTATTTTAAAATCTATTCATATACACTCAATCCTTAGTTTACTGAACACGTTGGGCCGGAACATGTTGTTCATTTAAGTGAGGTTTTCACTTACTAAAGGGTTTGAAAATTATTTTTTAAAAAGCCAATAATACTAAAATAACATGTAGAAATGAGCAGGGCTACCACAATCAAATCTTTTTCTATATATGTTAAGTTCATTCGCATTCATAAGATTTTCATTGATATTCATTGATTTTCATTGAGTTTATATTTAAAAATTAGTCAGTTCTACATTTTTTAAAACAATTTGTTCAAGTTACATTTTAAAAAGTATTGAAAACAAATTTTAAAAATTTTTGAGACAAATCTTTAATAGTGAAACACTTATTTTAATATTTAAATCTAATTAGAGCTCAAATTTTGTTCAGTT
>JAQGBR010000009.1:0-30514 GCA_034698525.1 Achipteria nitens | reverse complement strand
TTTCTTTCAATTCTTTTGACTTATTCTTGAATTTAAATCTTTTTGTATGAGTTCGAGGACATGGAGTGCGGCCACAGGTATTCGAGTGCCTATTATTTAATTAAAAAAATATTAAAATTTTGATTCAAACGTTTTGTTCAGATCCAATACCGGGTCCGAAAATAGCGGCGGCGCCGTTATCGTAGAGATATTGGTAGTCCTGAGGCGGTATGACTCCCCCCACAACTATTTTGATTTCTCTGTAATAATATCTCTATTATAACACATTTTTTAATTATTTAAATTTGAATTATCATACGGTCTGTCCATCTTCTTAAGAGCCTCAAAGAGTAGAGGAACAAGAGTTCTGTGTCCGGCGGCCTGACTGCTGACTCCAACACAATGAACGTCTGCATCAACTGCTTGTTGTGCCACTTCTTCTGGTGTTTGAAATAGAGGTCCCAAATCGACGTCATATCCCACGTCTGCAAATCCAGTGGCGATAACTTTGGCGCCCCTGTCGTGTCCGTCCTGACCCATCTTTGCAACAAGAATTCGAGGTCGTCTGCCCTCAAATTCTTCGAATTGTCTCACTTTTTCTTGAATTGCCTTCAATTCATCGGAATGACTATAAGCTGAGAAATAGGCACCGCTTACGAGTCTGTCTGCGGCCACATATCTTCCAAAAGCTCTTTCCAACGCTAAAGATATCTCTCCTAAAGTGGCCCGACTTTTGGCGCATTCAATAGCTTTGGCCAAAACATTTCCATCACTTTTTGCCGCTTCTGTCAACTCATTTAAAAGTTGGTTCACTTCTTCAGAATTTCGATTCGATTTAATTTTATTCAATTTCGAGATTTGTGTTTCGCGAACCACTTTATTGTCGACGACCAGCACTTCCACGGGATCTTCGGTTTCCAGTCTATACTTATTGACGCCGACAATCACTTCTTTACAGCTGTCAATCGCCGCCTGTTTTTGTGCGGCACACTCTTCGATCTTCATTTTGGGCATTCCTTCTGCTACTGCTTTAGCCATTCCTCCTAAAGCCTCGACCTCTTCGATCAACTTTTTTGCTTCATTATAGACCTTATCTGTGAGCGCTTCCATCATATAAGAGCCACCCCACGGATCAATAACTTTAGGAATTCCAGTTTCTTCTTGAAGAATAATTTGAGTATTTCTGGCGATACGGGCGCTAAATCTGGAGGGAAGGGCTAACGCCTCATCAAATGAATTGGTGTGCAGTGATTGCGTTCCTCCGAAAACAGCGGCCATCGCTTCGACTGTAGTCCGAACTATATTGTTGTACGGGTCCTGTTCTGTCTGAGACCAACCAGAAGTCTGGCAGTGAGTCCTTAATAGACATGACTTTATATTCTTAGGTTTGAAGTGTTCCTGAATGAGGTCAGCCCACAAACGTCGGGCGGCTCTCATTTTTGCGATTTCCATATAAAAGTTCATTCCTATCCCCCAAAAGAATGAAAGTCTGGGCGCAAACTCATCGATTGTGAGCCCGGCTTTAATACCAGTTCTGCAATATTCGAGGCCATCAGCGATAGTAAACGCTAATTCGAGTACAGCCGTAGCGCCGGCCTCTTGCATGTGATAACCCGATATTGAAATCGAATTAAATTTCGGCATATTTTTGGACACATAAGCAAAAATATCACCGATTATTCGCATTGAGTGGTCGGGAGGGTATATATATGTGTTTCTAACCATAAATTCTTTAAGAATATCGTTCTGAATGGTTCCCGAAAGTAATTTCTGGTCAACGCCTGACTCCTGTGCGGCCACAATAAAGAAAGCCATAACTGGAATAACCGCTCCATTCATTGTCATCGAAACAGATATTTTGCTTAAATCGATTCCATCGAACAAACCCTTCATGTCTTCAACCGAATCAATGGCCACTCCGGCCATTCCAACGTCTCCCTGAACTCGAATGTCATCGCTATCATAGCCGCGATGAGTGGCCAAATCGAAAGCGACGGACAGTCCCTGTTGTCCCGCTTTTATATTCTCTTTATAAAACTTATTACTTTCCTCAACAGTACTGAAGCCTCCGTATTGTCTTATAGTCCACGGCTTCTGTGCATACATTGTGGGGTACGGCCCGCGAGTGAACGGAAATTTTCCCGGAATTTCGTTGTCTATCCTCTCGTTTACATCATTCGACAAATAGAGAGGTTTGACAGCAATTCCTTCATTTGTTTTCCAAATCAATTGATCCGAATCTTTGCCTTTCATTTGTTTTTGTGCCAATGATTTCCATTCTTCGCTCAAAGAACTCAGTTTACAATTAATTGAAGAAATTATCGGAAAATAATGGTTTCGAAGAATTTTTCCATTAATTTGTAATTTTGTTGAAAACATCTTTTTATTTATTCAGACATTTATTCTTCGGATAACTTCTAATTTATGATAACTTTTTGAGACATAACTTTCCTCTCAAATGATTTCGACACCGAAACAGAGTATTAAGTTTTTAGCGAATCATAAATGAAAGGCTTTTTTGTAAACATTTCAAACATTTTATACGACTTTCCCATTGAATGACAAAACCTTTTTAGAGTCAGACAAAAGTGAGTCAAAACACTTGTCTTTTACTCTCAGATCAACAAATAGTCATTAAATCTAGTTTTGCTTATTTTGTCAATATTTTTGAAAATTTAATGAATAAACTTGGTAAAAATTCAAAACATTTGTAACATTTGTTAAACTCTATTCTCTCATTTATTACTGTAACTCAATAGTAGACTCTTCTCATAATAACTCAGTATATTATGTGACTAATGAATGATTCAGTGACTGACTCTCACTAATGACTATTAATTATCTTCTCCGAAGATTTGCTTCTTCTTCACAAAGCAAAGCCTATCTTCAAATCTGAATCAGAAGTTATCTCTTTATTTGAAGTTCTTTGAGTCGTGTCTTAAAGAGTGAGATTTGAATATAAAAATAGATTGCGCAAGATTATAGCCACAGATTGGAGGGTAAGACAAAACGGGCAAAACGTTACGTCACTAAAAGCACTGCAAACCAATTATTGAAACGCTTTTTATTTTTATTAAAATAACTAATTTTAAAGTAATTAAAGAAATGGTAATTAAGTGTGAAATTAATCGGTTTATTGTTTTAAATATAATTGATTTAATAATTGAACTAAAAGTCAAACAAATGGTGTAAAATAAAAAGAGTGTGAACTGTAAAACGTCCATGTTTATTGATAAATATAATAATGTTGTGCAACGTATGTATCCCTTAAATAATATTTACTTATTTTGGAAAAGCAGTGAATGACCCAAATGTTGACAAATATTATCCAAAGAAAGTGACATTTATTTGCCTTAAAATATGAATAAATTAATAATTAATGAAAACCTGAATCCAAATCAAGGCATTCAACTGATTAACGGTAGTCTCAAAACTGAAGAAATTAATGGAAATATTTATGATATGAATGAAGAAAATATTTCCATTTGTGAGACAAATGTCTTCCAATTGAATGAAACCCTTAAACAACGCGAAACTCTTATTAAACAATTGAGTGAAAGACTTCAGACCACTCTTCAGAGTCGCGATGATATCACCAAAACTGCCGAATGTATGGTCGCACAGATTGAAGAACTTAAACAACACCTGAAGACTGTCTCCACTTCTCTTCTAAACAAAACCAGTGAAGAACAGCCAACTCTTCAAGACTTTGAGTGTCAAACAGAGTGGACAGAAGAGAGTTCCATAGAAGACCTTCGAAGACAGAGCACTTCACAGTTGTCGACATCCATTGGTGTCAATACATTTATGTCTTCATATGAAGACAAAAGAGAACAAACCATTCATAAGGAAAACAATTGTGAGAATTCAGTCCAAACAGATTCCGATTTATTACACTTTAAATGTAAACAAGAATTAGAAAGACTTAAATACAATCTTTGGCTCGAATTCAAAGAACGGGAGAAACAAATTGAAAGTAAACTTTCAGAACACGTCAATCGATTGGAACTACAGATGAAATCAGATAAAAATTCATATCTCGAAGAAAATAAAAAACTGGACGAAGAAATCGATAGATTAAAGTCATATATTTGTGATTTAGAAAAAGGACACAAGAATTTACTCAAAGCCAATGAAGACGACGAAGAAGTTCCTAATTATAAGATAAATAGAAGTTTGTCGCCATTAATACCAAATTCATTACAACTCAACAATCAGTCGGAAGCGGAACTCCATTCTCTTTCCCCGATTTTCCAAACCCTTCAAAAGTATGTCTTTTTAATTGAAATCACAATTTATTTCATCCATTCATTGATTTATTTAATTCACAATTCATTGAAATCACACAAAAATCACATTTAATTTATTTAATTTGAAAAAAATATCATTTGATTTGTTGTTTTGTTTATTTAATTTTATTTCAAAAGTTGTAATAATTGGTCCCAAACTCATCCGGCATATAATGCACCTCCACATGAGTCCGATATTGAAAATATTGAGTGAGTCTTGTTTTGACCACAAACTTATTGGTGGCCTTCGTTTAGAGCATTAAATTTTAGCTTTGAATGTATTTATTGGCATATATTTTGGTTTTAATGCATGAATAGAATGCTAATTGATTTGCAATTTATGTCTAAATTTTTTGCCTTAATTTCATCGTTCAATAGTTTTGGGCTTAAATTGGTGTCAGTTCTTATTTTTGATTAATATTTTAATTCAGTTTAAACTAATTGTTTTGTGTTAATAGATATGCGGCTCAAACACCGATAGAAAACTCTCGTTTACTTCACGTGTTATCAGATTTAGTGAAAACATTCATCGATACCGAACACGACATACAAAAACATTTAATAGATATGGGAATCGAGAATAGAGTCTCAAATAGAGAAGAATTTCTACAAAGTTTTGTATCTTTAAATGAAGACATCGCCGAACGTCTATCGGAAACTGATTTGTGTGAAGACGGACCCGATTTAACTCCTAATTCTTCCAATGCTTTGTATTTCACCCCTCCTTCCGGTCAGAATGAAGCAGAAGAAGACGTAGTATTAGGCGCCAGTCGGCGACTCCGGGCAGCTGTTGATAGGATTCTCAAACTTTTGAGTGAAATTGTGTCCAAACAATCAGAATATGATTTCAATTCTCTGCATAAGAAAAATGAAGAACTTTTAAATGAGTTGAACGAAGAGTGTGTCAGACGTAACAAATTGACGGCACAGTTATTACAAATCGAAGATCGAGTCAAAAGTCTTGAGAAGGAAAAGACCTCTCTTTCAGAGAAAGTGATTGATTATAACGAAATTAAACGACAATTGGAGACAATGAGAGTCAAACTCAATGAATATGAATTGGAAAGAGACAAATGGCTTAACGACAGTAAAAGACTAGAAGAAGAAAAGAGTTCTTTTTCTCAAGGGTTACCTCAACTCCATAAAAGTAAGTCAACTAAACTTAGAAAAGGCGTATCTATTGGTAATATTCTGTCCTTATTTCTTGTGGTGATCGGTTATCTAATCTAATTATATATTTCACTTCTTATTGCAAGTTATAGTTTCTAATAATAGCACTGCACTGAACACTGCACTCATGACAAACACAGGTTTGTTTTGTTATCTCATTTACTACTCTACGGGTTATTTCCATAATTATCGATACAATCATTTAATGCTTTTTTATTGTTTGCCACAACTTATTGCTTGACAACAGAACTGGTGAACGACAACGAGACTCTCAATAATGATGTCCAACAACTACAACAGGAACGGATCAAACTCTTGCAACGAATTCATGCTTTAACTCTAGAGACCGAACAACTAAGGAGTGAAAGGGATGACATCATCGATGAAAAACGTAGAGATTCTGAAGATTTTATGGCACAAATCGAAGCCAATGAAAAAAATATTCTGAGTTATAGGAAATTCATTGACGAACAAACACATGAAAGGGAACTGGAAAGAGATGAATACCTCAAAGAACTATTGGCCTTAACTGAAAGGATCAAAGATAAGGATAAAAGTGAAGCAAAACTGAGGTCTCGTTTAGAAGAAATGGAGACTCAAATCAGTTGTTTGACTGAAGAAAAGTGTTTTAAAGAAAAACAATTGAATGAAATGAATTCACAGCTAAAGAATGCAAACAACGATATAATTGAGTTGAGAGCTATTGTCAAACAAATGGAAAGAGAAAACGATAAAAGCAATCAATCAGAACGAAACCTGAGATCAAAAATCGATGCTCTGAACGGAGCACTCGAACTACAGATCAGATTAAATGAAGAGTCACAACAAGAAGTGTTGTCCAATAATTTAATAGAACAAATCACTTCTAAGACTCATCTCTTGCAGAACACTTTGGGAACAATTGAATGTGAGAGTGAATCAGAGGACACATCAATTGAGTGCTCATTCAACGACGTGAGACTTCTCAGCGAAAAAATGAGTGCTTTAAATGAATGTATCGATCGTTTGATTGTTCAAAATAATGGACTGAAATGCGAATTAGAAAAACTTAAAAATAATAAAAATCAAGACTTAAATGAATTGATTAAAGAAAAGGAAAGTTTAGAACGAAATTTAACCGAAGTTTTAAGATCTAATGAAATATTAAAAGAAGAGTTAAATTCAAAGCATTTACAGTTAAGTTCACTTAAATCAAGACTCGAATCCTCTTTAGATACCTCTGATATGAAATTTATTGTCGAAGAACTTCAGAACAAACTATTAATTGAAGAACAAAAGAAAAATAAGTTAGAGTTCGATATAATTTCTCTGAAACAACAAATCGACGATAAAAATAACAAAACGTCACAACTTATGGATGAGTTAAATGTTGTCAAACGACAGATCAGAACAATTGATTCTGAAAAGTGTTGTCTAATCCGTGAAAACGATGAATTGAGACTCAAATTGAGTTCAAAAGAAGCCATTCTTTCTGCTATTAAACAATCAGCTGAAGAAAAAGTGAGCGCTTCCTCTCATTTGACTAAACAATTAGAAACCTATAAAAAGACGATTGAATCCATCGAAACAGAAAAGACTTCATTAAATAAACTCAACGAAGATTTGAGGACAAGGATCAGTGCAAACGAACAGATAATCAGTTCATTGCAGCAACAAATTCAAGAGAACACCAGAAAAGAGTTGAAACTCTGCCAAACAACTGACTCATTGAATGCAAAGTTAAAAGTTTTGAATTCAGATAAAAACAATTTAAGTAAAGAAAACACAGAATTAAAGTCTAAGTTATGTTCTATAAATGGTGTCCTCTTATCACTTAATCAACAAATTGACGAAAAAAACAACAAAACCGTAGAACTGATAGAAAGAGTCGACTCTCTTAACAATAAATTAAAATCAGTTGAATTGGAAAAAGTAAAGTATTTTAAAGATAATAACGATTTAAAGTCAAAGTTAAATCGTTTCGATCAACTCATCCACGAACTTAAGTGTCAAATAAGTGACGAACAGTTCAAGTCTTTGAGACATATCGAAGAAATTGATTCATTGAAGACACGCCTCACTGTCTTGGAATCAGAAAAGGAACGACTTTTAAAAGAAAATTCTTCTCTTAGGGCTAAACTTCTTTCAAATGAAGAGGTTCTCAATATTTTAAAACAACAGTTGGAGGAAAGGAATAGAAAAATAAAACATTTAAATGAATTGATTGACAAATTGAAGACAAATTTCTTAAGATTTGAATCAAATGATAACAATAGAGACCAAAGAGAAAGAGAGAAAACAAATTCGAGTTCTTCTAAGATATATGCCGTCCAAAAAGAAAAAGCCACAGAAGAAGAAGACAAAACCAATGGTGTGTCCAATCAATTATTATGGAAACTAAAAAGAGTTGTTAGTCATAAGAATGCATTAATTCATCAAAAGAAGTATTTACTCCACGTTTTGGGCGGTTTTCAGCTGACAGAGAGGGCAACTCTGGCTCTTTTGGCAAATATGAATGTCACCGGTATTTCATTCAATTATTTCTTATTTAAATCATTTAAAAACTGATCTCTAATTTATTTTCAGTCGACGACGAATTGCCGGCATTTAAGAGCAGCAAAAGTCGGTTCCGAAGTGTTGTCTATTCTGTTATCGCGATCTCAAGAATGAAACTTTTGGTCAGAAAATGGAAGTCTAGAAATCACTGCAAAACCAAATCCAGTGTTTCAAAGACTGTTAGCACCAACTCTTTGGGTGCGACCAATGAAATACAGACAGACTCTACTCTTCAAGAGTTTGTCAATCGTTTGCAACGACTTCACGACACACTCGGACTTAGAAGTGGACAGACATGAGTACAACTAACCCTTCACTTGATTTGCATTTTTTCTAAACCAAAAACTATTTAATTATTAATTTATATAATTATTAATAAAAATCGAATATATTTTCGAAATCCAATTAAAAATTAGTTTTAAATATTAAAAGCATTTAATTGTAAAGTGTTTTAAACTTTGATTTTATTTACAATAAAATTAACACTTATTTTAAGATTGAATACAAATTTATTGAGAAAATGAAAAAAGGGTTGAGTTTTGGTTCAGTTATGGTTTAATGAGTTTTGATTTTGAAGTGAAGTCTTAATCCTCTGAAGGAGTTCTCGTTTAACGGAGTCGTCCACTAATTGTCGGGCTTTTGGCGTCACTTCGTTTATCAATTGGTCTAACGTTATGTTATCGACGCCCACATCTCTGACTACATCTTTGCAGAGCACAACCACTTTGTCCTTCCATCCGGTCTCCAATAGACGTGTCCGTAACAGTTGGACGAGTCGTTCCCGTTCTCCAGATTCGGTTAAAGTCTTTGAATTGAAAAAGAGTTCAAAATCTGAATAATTTATTTGTAAACCAATACCTGATTTGCAAACGATTTCATTCTCTTCTGTTTCTCGATATCAGACATATTTGTATTGTCTTTGATTTAAATGCAATCAACAGTTAAACTGATTTTAAATTATTTTAAATTAAATAAATCTTAATTTAGTCATAAATTAAAAGACAATAAATTACTTGAAATTAATTTTCAATTTCACTACAAATCTGATAGACTTTAATCATTTGATTGAACACAAAAAACGTCAAATAATTTACATAAATGTTTAATAAATTATTTTTAATTAAATTCAAATAAATTAAAATCATTGAATCCATTGAATGGTAAATAAATTCATTCAATTTATTTGATTAATTCAATTAAAATCATTAAAGACATAAAACTAATCCAATCTTTAATTCAATAAAATAGACGTTATTTTTGATAAATTATTGATTATTTTCTGAATCTTTTTGTTGTTTTGAAGTGTTTTTCAGATTTACTCAAAACTTAATGAAAAATATTGTGTTTTTGGTTTAAATCACTAATCAATTGATCCAAAGAATGCCAAACAATGATTTAGATTCGTTAGGATTTCTTTATAAGACAATGAGTGAGTCTTTAGATTAGTTTTGTAAACGAAATTAATTCTTGTTTTTAGTCGAAAGGGATCCCAAAAAGAGAAGAGTAAAACCTGTGGAGAGTCTGATCGGAGCTCTCGATTTGGATGACAGCGAAGATGACAGCGATTTTAATCCTAATAATGTGGCTGAAGATGACGATGACGTGGATGTCGACGAAGATTCCAGTGATGATAACGATAAGACCGTTGATGTCGAGGATGAAGACAGTGATGACATTCAGATATTAAGTGAAGACACCATTAAATCAAAGTCAAGTCCAACAAAAGGGAGTAATAAATCGAAAGTCAGGAAATCTTCGATCAAATCCAACGAATCTTTGTCTGCGATTAGTCACAGAACACCTGTGCGTCAGTGCACGCCTTCAATACTGGTTTGTAGTGTCTGTTTGGGTGATATTTCCCGAAGTGATGATGAGATCGTTGTTTGCGATTCTTGTGGGATATCAGTACACGAAGGATGTTATGGTATTGTCTCAGATGACACCGAATCACTTCATTCGAACACATCTTCAGCATCGACTGAGCCGTGGTTTTGTGACCCGTGTCGGGCAAATGTCCGCAATCCGGTCAGTGGTCTCCAAATTATCTAAATTTTATTCAAATTAATTAATCGATTATTTACTCAAAAGTACTGTGAATTGTGTCCCAATTCTGGAGGAATATTCAAAGAAACAGATGTCGGGCGGTATGTCATCAGTCTTTCATAAAATTAATTTGTAATCAATTGGTCTTTAGATGGGTTCATATGGTGTGTGCTCTCTATACGTCTGGAGTTACCTTTAAAGATGTGATTAAACTGACGGGACTCTCACTCTTCGAAATGCCATACTCTCGATGGGGACATAAAGTGAGTCTTTGATTATCCAATTCTTTGATTTGATGAGTCATTCATTTGTAGGCCTGTATTCTCTGTGAAGACGAAAGACTGAGTCGAACCGGAGTTAGTATTTGTTGTGACGCAGGAATGTGTAAATCCTATTTTCACGTGACTTGTGCTCAACGGGAAGGACTGTTATCAGAATCGCATTCTGTGGATGATGTCGACCCCTTCATTGCTTACTGTAAACTACACGCCGACAGATCCACTCAAAGAAGTAAACGTCGCAATTGGTTGGCACTACAGTCGAGGTTCAGATCAGACTTCAACACAATTACGAACCAAAGAATTCAATTAAAACTTTCAAAACAAAGAAATAAATGGAAAGAAAACAGAATCGCATCCGAAGGCAATGTTTGGGGTATTAATTGTTTAAAAATTATGTCATTATTCGTAAAACTAATAATTATATTCAGTCCCCACTCAGAAAATGCCTCGACTTCTTAATACTAGTCCTTCAGTTATTAAAAGATTGATAAGAAAAGCAGAGCTTTTAGGACTGAGCCCTCAAACTCATATTGCTTCACATGAAGTAGGAGATGTACGGCGCAAATGGCACGTCCCCCCAGCCTTCTCTGTTGAATTCATTAGTTATTATATCGGTTTGTCTAACATTTCTATCGATTATTTTCTTATTTGAAGTTTTGATCGAAAAACAGATCGCAATAACAGAATGACTTCAATGCAAAAGCGTTCCGAAGAACTGATCGCTCAAAACAGTCAATTGAAAGACACAGAAAATACGACCCGTTTTTCATATGAAAAGGTTTAGCTCTCGAATTATTAACCATTCATTAAATTAATTTGATTTTTATTTAGAGTTTACATAAATTTGAGCGAATCAAAGAGGAAACCGATTGTCTTCGGATTAAAGTTAAAAATTATTTTAATATTTTGAACTCTTTGTCCGAACAAAACATTCCGTTACCGAAGATATTGGAAGTCAACGAAACCACTAAAAAGAGTTTAACTCAAAATGAATCAAATCGTAGTTCAAAACAGAGTTCACTAATTAAGATGAATGAGTGTGGGATCTGTCATCAAACCAAAGATCAGCACCAATTGGCTCTTTGCGACTCATGTCAGCTCTATTATCATCTCTATTGTCTCGACCCTCCATTGACTCGAATGCCTAAAAAGACTCGTTTCGGTGGATGGCAGTGCTCTGACTGTACAGAACAGGAAACTCAAGACAGTGATAATGAGACCAGTAATCAGTCAGCAATTCATGCGCCGCGAAAACTCAGAGAACACGTGAAGGGACCGAATAAGTTCGAACCCGACGCCGGCTATTCTCCGCCTTCGAGTGTTTCTTCGGCTTCAAAACTACTTAAAAGAAAATTGAATTTAAATTCAAACAAAAAGAAGAAAAAGAGACCAAAAATTAAAGACAATAAAACTGATGAAAGCAGTGAAACATCTGAAACATTACGTAAATCTGTTCGGAGGTCACCCACATCTCATCGCAAACACATTAATGCAGAAGAAATGTGTTTTGAGTGCAACCAAACGGCAATAATCAGGGAAAGGGTTCAGTGAGTGTTACTTATATTTAACAAACAAAACAAAATACTATTTTATTATTAGATGTGATGATTGCGATCATTATTATCATTTGAATTGTTTGGATCCACCCGTAAGGAAGAGTCCCAAACAAAGAGGTTACACCTGGTTTTGCCATCACTGCGACCTTTCAGTGAGTAAATCCCAATCCATTTCCACTCCTTTGCCATTATTTTTAGCCATCAATTGATTATTCGATTATTTGACTGAAGGACGAAGAAAAAGATGATAACGAAGAGGGAGAGGAAGTCGACGATGAAGAGGATGACGAAGACATTGATGAGGAGGAAAATGTTTCCGATTAATAATATATAATAATATATATATTACTTAATATTTTATCAAAATTTAAACTTCATTTTTAATAGTAATTCAATAAAACACTAAACATTTGGTCTAAATATTAAGAATTAGTCTAATGTCAAGGCATTAATGTTGAAGTACTGTCCCGTCCCACCACTTAATAAGCAGAGATTAACGTTTAAAAATATAAAATAAGAAAGTTCAAAATGTCAATAAAATGATCTTGCTAAAATAGTTACGTTAATTATACACTCGAACCTCCAAATGTGAACTAAAATTTGCCTAGTTTCTGACCAATTTCACAGAAAATATACCTCTAAATGTGTACAGAATTGAAATGAGTTCACATTTGGAGGTTTGAGTGTATTTGACTTTTAATTTGGTAAATCGTTAAATAGTTAAAATTAAAATTTCTAAACTAAATTAGAAATGAACTGCTTTTAATTATCTAAACAGTGTAATTAAGAGCAAGGTTATTTAAATATTCAATAATACTTTGAATCAATTAAATATGATTATTGCATCAAGGTATATCAATTTTCGGTAAGTAATCAATCAAATGATTTTAGGAGAATCATTAAGGAATTAAACTCTTCTGATTGGTTCTGTTCATAAGCCATGCGAGTCAGCGCTTCTATCATTTTATGACATTAAAAATTGTCATAACTTTATCTGATTTAATTTCATATGAATTTCAAGTTAATCGATATAAAAAAGACAACCATTGCTCACAACTAATAATCGACTTTCAGTGGAATATTAATTTGTGTCAGAATTGTATTATAAATATTTAAAAATCAAAATAAACTAATTTTTGTTAAAATTGTGTCAAACAAAAAGTAAGCAAATTTTCAGATTATATTTTTGATTAACTAATAGATTAATGGAGAGTGTGATCGCTTAGTGTCGAGGGCTTCGAATCTTCTTCAGAACAAGTCTTTCACAGACGTCACATTTATTGTGGGTCCGCCACAACATTCCAAAAAATATGTGGGACATAGAGTTCTTTTGGCGATGACATCTCCAGGTCTCTCCAATTTATATTAAAACTAAATTAAATTAAATTCAAAGTCATATAAATTATTTTTGCAATAGTTTTTGAAGCCATGTTTTATGGAGATATGGCTGACAAGAGTAAAGTGATTCGCATTCCAGATATAGCGCCCATTGGTTTTGAAAATCTTCTCCGATATGCTTATACAGGTCTTGATTCACCATGTTTCATTTTATTTTAATTATTTTAAATTTAAAAATAGATTCTTTAAATCTGAACTCTGTTGAAGACGCGATGTTAACGGCATATGCGGCCAAAAAGTATCTCTTACCACACCTATTGAGGTAACCCAACAAATATTTAATAATCAATTTGTTTGTTTAAAATTACAAAAGTTATCACGAACAAATTATATTTCAGAGATATCCAAGGGGCTAAATTTTTCATAAGAGTATTTTCAAGTCTAAGGATTATTATATGTTATCCCTAACTCTTAAACAGTAATTAAATTAAACACAATTTTTTCATTTAGTATTTGACTAAATTTATTCGTTTTTATAATAATAATAATTTAAGTGATTGTTCTCCAAATCATTGAAATTTAAATAATTCAATAGAAGTAGTTTATAATTTTAATAAACTTTAGACAAAATAGCATTTTAGGTGTTCTTCGACCCCACCATTGATAGGAATGGAACCACTTTTGTGTGGTTCGCTGTAACCGCAAAATAGAATATTATTTTGAGTCAGTTTTTGTCATAAAATGAATTTTTGTTAGAAATTTATTGAAAACTTTTGCTTTATTTTTCAATTAAATTAAGTGTTAATTAATATTCAGGGAATGTTTGACATATATAGAGAAGAACATAACTCCTTCGAGTGCGTGTGCCGTCTATGAGTTCGCCACTGTTTTAAATTCACAGCAATTGGTTTATCAATCGATGAATACAATTGACAGACAGACATATCATGTAATTACTCACAAGTCTTTCAAGTGAGACAATCAAATGAAAATATCGCTCAGACCCTAAATGAATACTTTTCAACAGTAATATTCAATTATCAACTCTGGAATTCATTGTCGGCAGACGTTATCTCAACTTATATTCAGAATTTTCATTATTTAATTCAGTCATTCAATGGACACAAAATGAATGCAAAAGAAGGTCTGCCAACTCTAATGATATGACTGTTATCAGAGGCATTCTCGAGGATAGGTATTACCACAACCGATATTAAGTGATAGACCCTTTTCTTATTGATTATTATTTATTTGCTTCAGTGTTGTTCTCAAGAACTTGAGATTCTTAACGATGACGAGCGAAGAGTTCGCAAGAGTTGTGTCTCAGACAACAGTAAATCCTGTGCCTAAAGATAATAATGATGAGACATATCTCCCAATTGAAAATACATTCCTAATTAAAAATGAGCAAATTGCAATTTTTATGAATCTGGCCATACCTGGAATAGTACCCGTCCCCAAAGGGTTAAGTCAAGAAACAACTCCTCGATGCGCACCCCGTATGTCATGCCTTCAAATTTATTTATTCGATTAAATGTTTTCTTTAAAACAGCCGAATATTTTACTGTCAGGCGCTATAAGCCGGTCACTTACGCCACAACCACTACATTAGCACACGCTTCTCAGGGCGCGGGTGGAAATAAACCAATTAAGACTGTCTGCACTAAATTTCAGGTTATGAATAACGACCTCTTTATCGTCGGAGCTTCCATTCCAATCAGATTAGATCCGGGGTTTGATTTGTATTGAAGACTTCATAACAGTTTATTTAATATCAATGCTATTCTTTTTAAAGGTATTATTCTGTGCGAACTCCTAAACTCGATTGTCAGCTGAAATTCACATCAAAAATGGGAATATCAAGTGAAGCCCCAATGGATCAGAGAGCTCAGGACGACGCCATTCTTCTGGTATGTCTTTAAAAATTAGGGCTTAAAATATATTAGAATTTTTAAATTTTAGAAATAAATTATTTGTTTATATTTAAGGGAATGACACAAATCTGAACTCTAATTAACTAAATATTATAATATTCAGAGAAAACAGTTTAACCACTTTAAGACCACTTTAAGACCACTTTGAGACCACTTTGAGACCACCCCTTAAACATAAAAAATTGCTATTATAGCGAAAATGGTTATTAATTTCTTGATTGATAATCATATAAACATTTATTAAATTAATTCCGAATTGGGTTACGGATAGGTTAGAGTTAGGTTAGGGGTTGGTTTGAAATAGAATGTATAAATTGATATTATTTTGATATTCTCTTGGATTCCAATTTAGGATACAGTGGATGACTCAATAACTCTTGTAATATCAAAGGATAAGGACTGTCACGTCAAACTTAAAAGACCTTTGAGTGTGAAAAAGGGAAACCTTAATGAACTGCTTCTGACATTTCAATCGCCAACACTTAATGATGATATCGTTGTAATCAAAGGTTTGATTCTTTTAAAGTGATCCCAATTTTGAAACTTTTAAATGAATTGAATAATTAGGACATCGAAACAAATCAACTCAAACAGAGATAGTGGACGGGGAAGCGATTAGTTGGCTATTCTTCAAGTCTAGTGGCCTTGAATTCAATGAATTATATTATTTTTATTGAAAACAATTAATTGAATATTTGAGTCAATCGATTGAATTTCTGTATGCATTCAGATTCCAATTTAAGCTTAAATTGTGGTAAAGAGAAGATTATTTGTCGTTTAAAGTCTATCTAACGGTTAGTCCTTCAAACAAATTGATTCTGAGCTGACATTTAAAGACTTGAATTATTTAAAACAAATATAATTTCAACGATTATTTGATGTTTTGCACAATACTTTCGATAATTTATTCACATATTAACGAAGACTGACTGACTTAGTGGTCATTTTTAACATTTTTCGATTGTAAATAAGTTTAATTGTTAACAAGTTCAATTTATTGTATGTCTTATATGTTGGAATTACCTATTACAAGCTCATATAAAAATACAATCTGTTATCCTTGCAATTGGAGATTCCAAATGAAGGTATCAAAATGATCTTACATGTTTTAAATATTAAATTTAATTAAGCAAATATTGGATCAAATCAAACATTTAATGCAATGACTACACAGCTATATGTTTAATATATTGTTCAGGGCAAGACATAATTGTGCTTTCCCTGAACAATCTACTTGTATGGATATTGCATCAACTGATTGAAATGTTCTGGTTCAATTTGAATTTAAAAAGTATTGAAATTAATTTAAGCTCTCGTTAGCGGTATTTACTCGTAAAACAATAAGTCATTCAATAATTCAATTTTTACCAATTTTTGAATTTAATTTATTCTGAGATAATCTTAAATTTAATTATTGTTTACTAATTTAGTTAATAACTAATACTTATAATAATTTGTTTATATTTTTAAAATCTTTTGATTTAATAAAATTACAATTAATTTAAAACAATAATCGACTTATCATTTAAGATAACATTTACTTAATTTAATGTTTAAACTGAAAATGTTGTTAACTGATGTGTCGCAAAATGAGCAAGTTCATCTAATATAATCCTTTAACTCTACTGAATCCATATATAGACTGTCAGAAAATTAAAGAACCCTGATATTAGTGATACAATAAAACTTGTTTATTAATAAAATTTAACAACAATTAGAGATCAATTGAGTTGTAATCAAATTAAGAGAATAGTTATCCATTCGATTACATGGATTTCGACAATTTTAATAAATAAGAATATTGACAACTTTGTAGGTCTTTATTGTCTTTATTTTAGTGGAAATGTTTGTCTCAATTTTTTTTGAAAATAAGGAAATTTTCTAAATAGGAAAAATTCTGAGTGTGCAGAGAAACAGTTGAACAAAAATTATCTTGCAATATTCTTTGATATGTGGAAAAACCAACTAAATATTCAGAAGTTGCGTATGGCTATTTAAACTAGTCTAAATCAGGTTTGCGTATCCTTACGGATTTTCTAAAACCCCCCTGGACACGAAATTTTGGCAAAGAATCTCCTACCTGGGATTGACATTTGGTAGGCCCCCCCCCCCCTCAAGAAAAAATAGCCGCCAACCAGGAAAAAATAATTGAAAATCGGAAAAAGGCGGCTAAATAAAAGAAAATGGCGGCTATGCCGCCATTTTATTCTGTTTTCCTTTTATCATAATAACCGGATTTAATGATTAATTAGGACAATATAAACTTTATTAAAATTAATTATATTATAAATTTGCTTAATTATGTTAGTCTAAAGTGTCTATATTTTGGGAGAAATTTTTCTTAAAATTCTTTTATGGAATGATGAGCTGAAAAGGATAATAAGACTAGGTCTTTCTGTTCCAATGGAGAACTCAATTTGTGTAAGATCATTTTCTATTATGGATTATATAAAAGATAGTGTCGCGGAAAATTAAAATTACATATATTAATTACGTAAATTAAATTTAAATTAAGTAAATTACAAAGCTCTAAAAATAAATTTAAAAAATTACAATTGCGAATGAAGTAAAATCTATGGGTAAAATTTTAAAACTTGAAACCAATTCTTTAAAAACATCAAATTAATATCAATTAAAGCTTTTTATTAATCTGTTTTTAAAATTTTTAATTATTTTGATTCAGCCCTACTGATTGCGAAATAGTTGAAGGATACACTGATTTTTAAATTTCGCGCTAAATAAAAATTAAATTAGTTGGTTTTCCCACATATCAAAGAATATTGCAAGATAATTTTTTTTCAATTTTTTCTCTGCACACTCGGAATGTTTCCTATTAAGCTTTTCTCAAACAATTACTGTGATTTATGTCAACACCTTTAACCTGTTAACTAACCGGATGTGTCTTCTCATAGCTTTTAAATTTCGAGTTTAAATAACTTGAGACCAGATTTTGGACATTAATTGTGTCACTATTTTCCTCACAATTAGATTTCAATGGAAATGTTTTTTATGGTAATTCTATTTCCGCCAAAACCAACAAAATCGCAGACTTTTATACATTGAGTGCTAACGTTAGGCCTAAAATTATCAATAATAATGACATTTATGAAAGTTGTTCACTCATTTCCATATTATTGATGACTAAGATTATGGTTCGGACAGAACTGAATTCATGAGATTATTGTTTGAAAACACTTAAAATCAGAAATTCAGCCAATTTTCAAAAACTTTAAAATCCTGAGCTTTTGCTCAAAACAATAGATAAAAGATTTTGAATGAATTTACTTAATAAGTATGCAAAACATTATAATCAGCATAAAATTCAATTGAATTAAATAATAGGATTAAATATAGGATGATCCTGGTAATTGTATTGCTATTTTTTACTTTCTTGCCTTTAGAGGTCAATAGCCTTTAAATGTGCGCTAATACTAATCTAATCTAAGTTTTATAAAAATGGATTAAATAAATAAATCTAAAAATTAAAAACAAAAAAATAAATTTAAAAATATTTGTCCATAAAATTGAAATTAAATGAAAAATTGATTAATAAATAAAATATAAATAAAAAATCTCTAAATTTGGGGACTCTTTATCGATGAGGTGTATGAGTGTATTGCGTGAGTGAGTAAACAGTATTGAGTTGTGTTTGGGTCCAGTAGTGGTGTAATGCTCTCATACGCCATGTTATCAAAGGCTGAAATACTAAACAATTTAAAGTGCATTCACTGCCTCTCAACTGATTGTCAACACAATTATAATCATTAAAATAATTATTTTAATCACAATTTGATTAATTAATTGTTTTTGTTTTCACCAAATTATTTGAATGTACTCTTAATCACAAATAAATGATTAGTTTGTGAGACGACAACCAATTTGTTAGCAATTATTGATTAACTGTTATCTACAGAACTGACCACAACTTATGAATACAATTACTAATGAAATCTCAAACACTTTTAACTAATTATTAGTTTTAAATTATTTTCCAAATCTGTTTATAAATCGTTTTATAAATTATTAAATACTATTAAAATCGATTCAAAATGAATACCAGTTCTAAAAGTCGTGGAAAGAGTCGTGGAATGCATTCAAATACCACTAATTCTGTTCAGAATAATAGGTATTATATTATCACTTAATTGTCACTCAATTCAATGGATAATCAATTTTTTACACAAAAATGATAGCAAACAACAGATGAGACAAAAGCCATCCAATGAAAGGCCGGTCACTCCTGAAGGGGTTTATTTCAACGCTCGACTCATGCATTGCACCACTTCTTTGGTCGGATGTGTGGTTCAAATTCAAACAAAAGACGGCACTCGATATGAAGGAGTTTTGCGGACTTTTTCTCCCGAAGTAAACATTTTTTCTAAAATGCTTTTTAACGACAAATGTTTTAATTATTTTGATTTGATTTTAGTTTGAATTAGTTGTCGATTATGTGACCAAAATTGAAACCAATTATGTGCCGATCGTTGGCTCAAATATCGCCAATTTGTTGGTTAGTCTTCAGTCGGCAAACAACGTCTCGCCGCGAGTTATCTTCAAATTTCAAGACGTCGTTAAACTCAATGCCCTTAACATTGATTTGGAATTCGCCGCAAATAAAAGTATAAATATTTGAAACACTTTTTCTGTTTTATGTCTTAAATGTCTTTAAATTTCAGGCCATTTATTAACTGATTCAGAGATAAGTCGTTTCGATTCTAAACAATTAAATCGCGACAAAGAATTAGTTCCGTGGGATGACGGACACGGAGACAGTGGCGACGGATCATTAACTCTTGAAGACCACAATGGAGTGGGCGCTCAAAACGGCTGGAGTCCCGATGAGATGTTTAAAGTGAATGAAACTAAATTTCAACTTAAGAGCACTTATGATCCCAGTCTTCCTGACTATACGTAAACGTTATTTCATTTAATTGAATACTAATTAATATTAAATTAATTGCATTTATAGCTGTCCTTTAGTCAAAGGAGAGGGACCTGACTTTGAAGAAAAACAAAAGACTGCTTTAGAATTGGCTAAACAAATAGAGAGCGACCCCTCGAGAACTGACAGATATGACAGAGAAAATGCTGACGAAGAAGAGAAATACAGTGCTGTCGTTCGACCCAATGATGACGACAAGTATAATGATTCGGTCAGACCTAATGATAGTCAGCAAATGCGTACTCGTAATAGGAAACCAAATCCGAGTCCTCCAAATCCTAGTAATTACACAATTAGTAACAATAGCGGTGGTGTTGGCTCGGGTTCACGACAACAACGGACTGGTATGGCCTCAAACACAGCATCGACTGCTTCTGCATTCCATTCAAATAAGAACTCCAATAATTATAACAAACAGTTTTCGGGTCCCAATTCGGGTCCCAATTATCAGAACCAAACACATAAGCCTCAGAACTATCGCGAGGAACAACCGGTGTCTTCATTCTCGGCTCAAAAATACTCCAAATCAGGTGATAATGAAGAGTCTTCTCATCAAAACACAGGAACGCAGAGGAGTATTACCGACAGTCGACGGAACGCACCCACCAGTAAACGTAAAGAAGAGATGACTGACTTAAAAAAGTTTAGCAATGATTTTAAACTTCCATCAAATGTGGACACACCTAAAGAGAAAGATAGTGTATGTCATAAGAATGAGTCTCATTTAAAAAACACGAGTAATAGTGGTTTCAGTGCAAAGAGTAAGTCACCGGTCGGTGCCGGCGATCCGATACCAGTGAAGGATAAATCAATAGAAAGTGTTGGCCAACCATTGGTTGACGACTCTTTGGTTGAGAAAGAGTCGAGAGATGTGCGCGACAGTAGTGAGCACAGGGACTCACAACGTGACACTTTAGACTCTCTCAGTGCTAACTCTCCCACAGGTTCTGCACCCGACACAGAAATTGCTAAGAAGTCGACACTTAATCCGAACGCAAAGACATTTACTCCGAGGTCTCCGATGACACCTCTGACCACTTCGGCGACTCCACCATCAGTTTCGTCGACCCCTTCGTCAACAGTTTCAGTGCCTATTAGTGGTCAGTTGACTCATACTGGACCGCATAGCCTAAGTCAAGGCCACAGTCAGCAGACACAGGTCGGGCCCTCGCAATCGGCAACTCATGCATCACAGGCACGCTTTCCGAACCCTTTAGTCCAGATTCCACATCAATATAATGTATTAACTCCAGGACTGACTCCTTTACTCCACAATCAATATTTGATGACAAATGTGGCGGCAATGGCGCCGTCGTTCGCTCAGTCCAATCCCAATCAACAGAGGAATTATAGGAGTAAAGGACCGCAACAGTACACTCACGGAGTCAGACATGAGTTCGCACAACAGTCGGCTCATGTGGCCGCTGCTGTCACCGGTCACCCTGTGTTGGCCGCCGCTCCTATTGGAACACAACAAACGGTGAGTTATGGCCCGCAACAGACAACAGCAATGGTCGCACAACAGGCTCCCCCTCAGCACATGTATCAACATATGTATCAATTTTCTCCGCGAATGAATGTTTTGCCACAACATTCGGCCGCAATGCAAATGGCAGTCCCTCAGGCCGTCCAATACGATCCGACACAACTACAGCACATATACAGTGAGTTATATTATCTGTGACTAAATTTCCATATAATATGTGAATATACCTGTCCTCCAAACAGGTACTGTGGGTGCAGTACAACTCCAGCACTTAGTATCTCAGGCACACCAACATATGACAAATAGTGGTCCGCATTCGGGTCATAGCACTCCACAATCAGCGACACCGACAACGCCACTACATGGAGGTCCGGCGCCATCACCAGTTCATCATCAGCCCAACCAACCGCCTACCCCTACCCCACAGCAGACGGTAATGTATACGACTGCACACAACCCACAGAATGCAAACGTTGGACACCACACGAGTTCAGGAACTCCCTATCATAACATTGTAATACTGCCCACCGGTCAGGCTGTTAGTGGTGGACATCATAGCGGAGGACACGGCCCACAATTACATGCGGCCGCACACGCTCTGAGTCATAGTTCGAATGCGGGCAATCACAGTGGTCAGCCCGCTCTGTTGCCGGTTCATTTAATTGCCAGTTCTAATGCGGCCCAAAACGCTTTGGCCGCCTCTTTCAATGCCAACGCTGGTAAGCACTGGACTCAACTCTAATAATATGACACTTAAGACAACTTTTTCTATTCATTAGGTGTTTAAATGTCACTACAATTAGATTTAAAATTATCTTAAAATTACTGAATTAGAACTCTGTTTGGCATTCATTTCAATTCGGTTTCCTTTCTCTTAAAATCTGATACAAATGTTATTCAAAAATAATTCGATTATTTAACAAAAGTTCTAAAAAATGACAGAAAAAGTAATTTTTAATTTTTTGATTTAATTTTTTGTTTTGCTTTGATTTGTGACTCCAAATAATTAAACCAATGATTTCCCAATTATTCTGAGTTTTTCAATATAAACCACTTAATCGTAGACTCAATGTCTTTAAATTGGATCAATTGATTTAAACATTGATTCAATAATTATCCCTTTTTGTCATCATTTTAAGCAAATAGTGCTAAATCTGAGTAAAGGCCAGTCTCTCAGATCTAATTTGGAGAGTGAAAGGCTGTACTCAACTCTAATAGTAAGTTATATACAATATATTTACCAAAATATTAGTTAAGAATTAATTTTTAAAATTATTTTTAATGTATTAGTTCTGAGAATTAAGAATTTTCATGGAATAGTCTACTGAAGGGTAGCCCTGAACTAAAGCACTCAACGATATTATATCAACGGAGGGTTTAGCGAACTGTAAGACATTGTCGGGGGTTATGCCTCCACTGGCCTCCACTAAAATGCCGGAGTAATTAGCTTTTAAATAATTAGAGGTGTCTTCGAGAGTGCGTTCATCGAAGTTGTCTAACATAACAATATCTGCTCCACAATCGGCCGCTTCTTTCGCTTCCTTTAAATTTCTGCATTCGATCTCAACTTTACTCACGAAATCATTTATAGATTTGACTGCAGTCATAGCTCTGGTAATGGAACCGCCGCTAAGAGTGATGTGATTGTCTTTAATCATAATCATATTCGACAAATCAAAGCGATGTGTTTTTACTCCTCCAATAAGAAGACCGTATTTCTCAACCATTCGAAAGCCAGGCGTTGTTTTTCTTGTGCCTGCGATCATACCTCTCCATTTGATGTGTTCGACCAACTGTTTGACTCTTCGTGACTGAGTGGCCACTCCTGAACACCGAGATATTATGTTTAAGACAATACGTTCGGCCAATAATATATTGCGCGCCTGTCCTCCAACGTATGCCACTTCACAATTAGGAACTCCTTCTAAATACTCTCCCTCTTTGAATAACCAATTGGGGGAACAGTTTAACTCTTGGAATACAGAGTTAGCGAATGGAATGCCCGCCAAAACCCCATCACTTTTACAAAGAATTTTTGCCGCAACTTCTCTGTCGTCGGCGATAATGGCCTGAAAATCAAAACTTAAATTTCAATTAATATCTATTTTTCAGTAATATTTAAAAAGCAATGTTAACTCAAAGTGTATACTGGGTTAGTATGGTTACCCTGGTAAGTCTTCTTTAATCCAATTCCTCGCCATCTCTTGAATTATGATTGGATTCAAAATATTATTTAATTGACTCATTCTTTCAATTAATAAATCTTTTAATTAAATTGAAATAATAATTATTAACTCATTTGACTTTTCACTCAAATTTATAAAACGACAAAAAAATATTTTATGCTTTAGGTTAGAATAGTGAACCATTTGTTCTATCAAGTTTCAAAAGTAAATCTATTTATTTGCCACTAGAATAGCTATTTCGCTCTTGGCCTTTTTTATTTAAATTAGTAAACATTTTAATTTTTATATTTTAATTAACCTTAACTTTAGATATAATTTGAAGAAATTTTATCTTTATTTTCAAAAATTTAAGATTTTAAAGATTTAAAAAAAACAAATGAAAATCAAATTTTCACCTGAAATTTAATCCTTTTCCAAATGAAAAACTAATCCAGATTTAATTTTATGAATATGTTATTAAAGAAATCAATTTGAAAAATACATTCAATACATTCAGTTCTAAATCTTAAGCATTGAATTTGTTCTTATATTTTAGGACTAGGATTAATTCTTTTGGAGTAATGTCTTCACTAAATTAATTCTGAGTCCAATAATACAAAAGAATAAATTTTAGATACATTTATATTAATCACTTCTCAATCGAAAGTAGAACTGATTGATAGGATTCTCAACAATCAAAATGATATCAAAGTTAAAAATGTTGTCGTTTTGGACGGCATTCGACACAATTATATCAATTTTGATCGACTGCTTGAAAACGGACAGAATAGAAGTCTAAATAAAATACCTTATTTTGAGATCAATCCCACAAAAGATATCTTTGCTATGCTTCAGAGTTCTGGAACTTCTGGTGTCCCCAAATCCGTAATGCTATCGCACCGGTCTTTTATAGCAACAGTTCTTCATTTTATAGATTCAAAGATAGTGGAGAATCCTGTGTTCGCACACATGACTCCATTTGGATGTATTTCTGGAATTTCGTTTCTATTCAGTTATTTATCCCTCGGAATACCTATAGTTATATACAAACAAATAAGTGAAGAATATATTCTTCGGTCAATTCAGAAATATAGAGTCAGTTTCATGTATTTCACCCCTCCTTTTGGTCACAAATTAATCGATGAAAATTTGGTCAACAAATATGACTTATCGAGTCTTAAGTATTTATTTACCGGCGGATCACCTTTTGCTGCAAATGTTGGCAAAGCTATTGTCCAGAAATATGGGGTCATCTTAGCTGAAGGTATATACAAATCAATTAATTAAATAAAATGTTGTTTGAACTCATTAATAGGTTATGGAATGACTGAATACTTTCCAATGGTTGACTGGCCCTCTGCTGAAATTCATGAATACATTCCTGGAAATGTAGGAAAGGTTTCACCGAATTGTGAAATTAAAATTAGAGACATTGAAAATGGACAGAGTTTAGGACCAAACATTGCTGGAGAGATATGTGTGAGGGGACCAAAGATGTTCGTCGGGTATCTTAATAATAAATTAGCCACAGATGAGACCATTGATAGTGAAGGTTGGCTCCGAAGTGGAGATATTGGATATTATGACGAAAATTATTGCTTTTATATAACGGATAGAATCAAAGAACTAATTAAATATCAGACAAAAGCTGTATCGCCAACAGAATTGGAACAGTTCTTATTAACTCATAAATGTGTCGCAGAAGTGGCTGTGGTTGGAGTCAAGCATCGAGAAGATAATCAATGGCCTCGCGCTTACATTAAGGTTAAGACTAATATGTCTGTTACTGAAGAAGAACTTAAAAAATATGTTTCGGGTCTGAAATTCATTATTTATTTTTTAATAAATGAAAATAAAAACATTATTTGCAGATAATCTCAATTACTCTAAACAACTGAGAGCTGGTGTTGTATTCGTAGACAACATTCCGCGAACAACTGTTGGTAAAGTTAACAGAAGATATTTCAAGACATTAGTGGCTAATGAAGTGATTGAATAATTATTTAAATATCAAAGAAATGGATTTCTCTCAATCATAAAAATTTGGTCAAAAATTTCCAAAAATAGCCCTCAATTTATTCATAAAAGAGTTTACATTCAAAAACTTGTCTAAACATTTGAACATTTGATTTATTGCCTAAAATTCTGATTTTTGTCAAATTTAATTAAATTATTATTTATATTATCAAACAATTTATATATAAAATTATTTACAATAAAATAATTTATTCAAACACTCAATTCGTAATCAAAGCTCGATTGAGAAAATCTGTTTCCACACCAAATCAAACGGATCAGTGATATAACGAGTATTAGTAACTGAGAAGCGCACAGATCTGTCCAAATAGAGGACATTTGTCAGTAAATGAAATGTTTAGTTAATAGTTATGTAAAACTAACCTGATCCTATACTTTTTGGAAATGCTGATATCTGAAGAATACCATTATTTGAATCTGTATTTGAATAAATTAAATGAAAATCTAATCAGAATAAGAAAGTAAAAGTTTTGTCCTAACCTTCGTGTGCCCGGAACTGATAGAATGCTTCAAATCCTGTTCCGTCAAATTTATCATTTGATTTGAATGCTATCCGAAAGAATTCATTGTCTGATTTGACGTTTTTCGGTGATTTGAGACCACAGTGTCGCGACATTTTCCGATCAACCGTTCGGTAATTACTGAACTCAACGAAATCACTCGCAGTATTTGAATCACAACTAAAATCAACGAAATTTATTCTTAAAAACAACAAAACATCACTTAATAACAAAATATATTTACGGCGGCACTCCTTCCACATCAAAGTAGGCAAAAGTTATGTGAACCTTCTCATTGGTCTGACCATAAAAATGATAATGACATTCGGTGTCGCGCGGGTATAGACCTGTTTACCAATTAATATTTTATTAAAATTATTGGACACTTTTGTCAATCTATCGAATACCCGGATAATTGGGTGAAGTGAATGACCCGTTCGGATGTGATGTACTGTTGAATATAAAACCACAAACTATTGAAATGAAAAGAAAATGTTATTTTCAAATAAAATAATTGAAATCAAAAATAATGCCGAAAACCTGTTTCGGTGTCGTCTTGTGTTCCACCAGTTATACCAAAATCTATAAATGATTGGAAAAAATTAAGATTTGATTTTAATTTGAATTAACTTAAATCTAATGCAAAGCAAATATTAAGTGTTTGTTCTCTAAATTTGTTGATTCAGTAATAATTGTTTTTTTGATATAATTTGTAATGAATTTTATTTTGAAATTTTTATGAATAATAAATGAAATGAGAATTCAATGGAAATAAGAAATTGAAATTTAAACTGAAAACAATTTGTTGTAGAGATCTTTGAGGACAGAAAAGTTTCCCTTTTTCTCGTTCATCACTCCTTTGAGCATTTCTGGTGACTCAAATGGTCGGCCATCAATTGTCAGTCCTCTGATCCACTGATAGCTTTTATCGCTGGCTTTGAACGCTTTGTAACTGTGTTTGAGAGCCGAAAACGATTTAAAGCATTGCTTCCAATCAGTCTTTTTGGAGACACTCTCGTCCTTCAGATGATGGAAATAGGCGTTTGTAATGAATAGCAGACTATCCCAATGTCTGCCACTTCGGCCACATTTGGACCATTCGATTGACGATAAGAGTCGCTCGAAGTGAGGAACAGCTGCATAAAAGTAACCCCTTTCCACATAAATTCTCGATAATAACATTTCTAAGTCGAAAATCTCATCCAATCCTTCGTAATGTAAAACAATTATTTTTTGAAGTATTGTTTCCGCTATTTGTAGACAGGAATCGATTTCCGCATTCTTTGCTTCCTTTTGACTTTCAGTCTCGACATCCACTTCAGGTTCGGCGTCGACTTTAGGCTCGACATCGGCTTTAGATTCGGAGTCAGCTTTAGGTTCTGAGTCGGCTTCAGGTTCTTCAGCTTTAGATTCGGCGTTCACTACAGGTTCGCCATCGACTTTAGGTAAGACAATATCAGACGAATTAACTCTTTCAGAGACTTGGGGTTCAACAGTGACTTCAGTTTTCTTTTCTGATTGAGGCTCTGGTGTGAGATCTTTTTGGACTTCTTCTTCACTCTTTTGTCGTCCATTTATCTCTTCATCACTACTTTTGACATCATTTTCGTCTCCACTCTCCTCATAGTCTTCAAATCTATCAAATTCGGGGTCCATTTCTTGAGGGCTCTCTTTTTGAGTCTTTTTAAGTGTTAATAAATAGATTTTTTTCAGCGATTCGTCGAATTCGAGCCTTAGATTCGAGACATAGAATAAGACATCCCTTAAGTTCTCATATATTTCGCCGCAATTCATACAAATGTCTGATTTTTTATCGGAAGGCCAGAAGAGGACCGGACCACTGCATTGAAGGCATTTAAGTGCCGGGTATTGAACGATTTGCAACCGGCAGAGATCACATTTGCAGGTAAAGTGATAGTGATTTCTGGTAATCATTTGTCTTTCGTGTAAAGGCATAGTATATGTGGGGCCATAACTGATAGTCAGCTCCTCTCCTGCCTCGACATTTCTAATAGTCTTTAATAGCATCTTATCCTCGAAGAAAGTCCAATAGACGTTCGGAAAACAGCTGTGGTTAAAGAGAGAGGCATATATCACAGTACAGGACCCGATATTTATCCTTCCAGTGTTTGGCGAAAATTTACTCCAATTGAAACTATTTGTGAGACTTTTTCGATACATTTTTATCAAAAAAGCGGTGAATTCAATGAATTGGTTGTCTCCGTTCCCTTTAAACGCTTCTTTATTCTCCATAATAAGTGCCGTTTCGATAGCCATAAGACTATGTCTGATATTAAATGGAGTGTCGAACTCTTCGTTGTGATCAAGCATTGAAAGAAAACCTTCGAAGTGATGAGTCCTTTCGGCTCTCATTCGTCTATAGACAGGTTCTGTGTCTTTGCCATAGAAAGTCTGGACCCACTTCTCTATATCGAACTCTTTGCGGTCTGTTTTAGTGCCCTCTTTGAAGGCGTAATTGGCGTCAATTTTTGATACCATTCGGTATGTCTGATAAAAAGGGCTGTTCATAATAAGTCCAGTGATTTGGCACTCATACCAATGAAGGTTTTGATGACCCCTATCGTGACACTGACGGTCGCAAAAGACAACTTCATTGCAGAAGACACAGGGCCAAAAGGCGGGTCCAACTTGTTTGAAGCAATTGGTACAAAACGAGAGTAAATTTTCGGGCAAAAGGACTGCGTTTTGTGGTTTCTCAGCGATAAGAATAGAGTCCTTTGGCAGCGCCTCTTTCGTAACAAAATGTCGGCCCTTTTCTTCGTTTTTCTTCATCTCAACTCTTTGGTCGTACCATAAGTCATAGTCATGGATAACACTCTCCTCTTCCTTCGGAAGTCCTTCTCCGTAAGCGAACACCTGTTTGTCGACAACTTTTTTGAGTGCTTCGAATTTGGCGATTATGTCCGGCCTTTGATCCACTTTATGGTGTTGTCTGTACTCCAGAACGCTATCAATCAGTTGTTTTGATTCTCCGAAACGATTTAAGGATCGGAGACAAAAGGCTTTTTGGTACAGCATTTCTGGTGTTTGTCCCAAAAACAGTGATTTCTCGGCGTCGAACAAAGCGTTTCGGTAGTCAGTAATTTCACTGAAAGCCAGCGATCGAGAGGTATAACACTTTTGCATTTCTTTGGTTTCCGAATCGACTCCAGGAAAGGGAGCGTTGACTAATGCATAAGAATAGAGTTGGATGGCCTGTTGATAGCCCTTGATTTTGAGCAAATTGTCCGCATCTGTTCTCAACTTTTGAGATCTCTCTAAACTCTTTCCGTGTCCTTCAATATAAGTGTTCGCGAGTTTTGAGATTTCTTCGCGAAACTCTTGAAGTGGTTTCACATTTTTGAAGATATACTCAATCCTCGACTCATTGGTCGACAACGCACTGAACTCTGGGTTTTCGATGAGTTTCGCTGAAAGACTGGCGAACTGGGATTGTCCTAAAAGCATGTCCTCTGATCTCTTGATTTAGGATTAGTTTGAATGCGATTCGATATAAATTTTAAGAAATGATTGGGATTTTCGGCTTTTCTTTGAGTAAAGTTTTTCTGAAGAAAGGTTTGAATTGATCTGATCTCTAACTGACGTTTGAATTAAAATTTTAAATTTAAAACTAAAGCACGAAATTTGAGTTCAATTTATTTGTTGTATAAATTGTGTGAATAAATGCACGAAATTTCAATTAAATAATACTTACTATTAATGAATCGATAGATTGCACTGAATTTAGAGTAAAATACAATACATTAGATATTGAGTGGGAATGTTGTCCAATAAATTATTACCGAAATCCTTTGACATTACGTGAGGACTGAGTGCTGCGAAACTCGACACTCATTGACGGTCCGTTTGACATGAGTTGAGACGGAAGTTTTGAACCGCAAAAGTTGTCTATTCTTTCTTTGTGACCATTGATTGTGATAAATACCATAACGGCGTCGACACCTTCACAGCTATTTTATAATTAAAATTATAAATCAATAAAAAATTTTGAAACGAGTAATGAGTAATCTTTTAGAAATTGTAATCTTTTAATCAGAAATTAATGTTTTTATGTTACAAAATATTTATATTTAATATAGATTTTAGTGGTCTATAACTTATACAGTCTTATTCCTTGAATAAGATAATCACTCGTAGCATATTCAACGACTCCTTATTCAAGGAATAACACTGTATATATTTATATTATGAGAAAATATATTATATACTAATTGTAAAATTGAATAATATTTCATTAA